>RJWK010003575.1:0-52454 GCA_004363435.1 Platanista minor
ATACAGTATTTGTTTTTCTCTTTCTGACTTACTTCACTCTATATGACAGACTCTAGGTCCATCAACCTCACTACAAATATCTCAATTACGTTTCTTTTTATGGCTGAGTAATATTCCATTGTATATATGTGCCACATCTTCTTTATCCATTCATCTGATGATGGACACTTAGGTTGCTTCCATGTCCTGGCTGTTGTAAATAAAGCTGCAATGAACATTTTGGAACATGACTCTTTTTGAATTATGGTTTTCTCAGGGTATATGCCTAGTAGTGGGATTGCTGGGTCATATGGTAGTTTTATTTTTAGCTTTTTAAGGAACTTCCATACTGTTCTCCATAGTGGTTGTATCAATTTACATTCCCACCAACAGTGCAAGAGGGTTCCCTTTTCTCCACACCCTCTCCAGCATTTATTGTTTCTAGATTTTTTTGATTATGGCCATTCTTACTGGTGTAAGGTGATACCTCATTGCAGTTTTGATTTGCATTTCTCTACTGATTAATGATGTTGCGCATTCTTTCATGTGTTTGTTGGCAATCCATATATATTCTTTGGAGAAATGTCTATTTAGATCTTTCGCCCATTTTTGGATTCGGTTGTTTGTTTTTTTGTTATTGAGCTGCATGAGCTGCTTGTAAATCTTGGAGATTAATCCTTTGTCAGTTGCTTCATTTGTAAATATTTTCTCCCATTCTGAAGGTTGTCTTTTGGTCTTGCTTATGGTTTCCTTTGCTGTGCAAAAGATTTTAAGTTTAATTCCATCACATTTGTTTATTTTTGTTTTTATTTCCACTTCTCTAGGAGGAGGGTCAAAAAGAATCTGGCTATGATTTATGTCATAGAGTGTTCTGCCTATGTTTTCCTCTAAGAGTTTGATAGTGTCTGGCCTTACATTTAGGTCTTTAATCCATTTTCAGTTTATTTTTGTGTATGGTGTTAGGGAGTGTTCTAATTTCAGATTTTTACATATACCTGTCCAGTTTTCCCAGCACCACTTATTGAAGAGGCTGGCTTTTCTCTAGTGTATGTTCTTGCCTCCTTTATCAAAGATAAGGCTACCATATGTGCGAGCGTTTACCTCTGGGCTTTCTATCCTGTTCCATTGATCTATATTTCTGTTTTTGTACCAGTACCATACTGTCTTGATTACTGTAGGTTTGTAGTATAGTCTGAAGTCAGGGAGCCTGATTCCTCCAGCTCCATTTTTCTTACTCAAGATTGCTTTGGCTATTCGGGGTCTTTTGTGTTTCCATACAAATTGTGAAATTTTTTGTTCTGGTTCTGTGAAATATGCCAGTGGTAATGTGATAGGGATTGCATTGAATCTGTAGATTGCTTTGGGTAATAGAGTCATTTTCACAATGTTGATTCTTCCAATCCAAGATCATGGTATATCTCTCCATCTATTAGTATCATCTTTAATTTCTTTCATCAGTGCTTTATAATTTTCTGCATACAGGTCTTTTGTCTCCTTAGGTAGGTTTATTCCTAGATATTTTATTCTTTTTGTTGCAGTGGTAAATGCAAGTGTTTTCTTAATTTCACTTTCAGATTTTTGATCATTAGTGTATAGGAATGCCAGAGATTTCTGTGCATTAATTTTGTATCCTGCTACTTTACCAGATTCATTGATTAGCTCTAGTAGTTTTCTGGTAGCAACTTTAGGATTCTCTATGTAGAGTATCATGTAATCTGCAAAGAGTGAGAGTTTTACTTCTTCTTTTCCAATTTGGATTCTTTTTATTTCCTTTTCTATTCTCATTGCTGTGGCTAAAACTTACAAAATTATGTTGAATAAGAGTGGTGAGAGTGGGCAACTTGTCTTGTTCCTGATCGTAGTGGAAATGGTTTCAGTTTTTCACCATTGAGGATGATGTTGGCTGTGGGTTTGTCATATACGGTCTTTATTATGTTGAGGAAAGTTCCCTCTATGCTTACTTTCTGCAGGGTTTTTATCATAAATCGGTGTTGAATTTTGTCAAAAGCTTTCTCCGCATCTACTGAGATGATCATATGGTTTTTCTCCTTCAATTTGTTAATATGGTGTATCACGTTGATTGATTTGCATATATTGAAGAATCCTTGCATTCCTGGAATAAACCCTACTTGATCATGGTATATGATCCTTTTAATGTGCTGTTGGATTCTGTTTGCAAGTATTTTGTTGAGGATTTTTGCATCTATGTTCATCAGTGATATTGGCCTGTAGTTTCCTTTCTTTGTGACATCTTTGTCCGGTTTTGGTATGAGGGTGATGGTGGCCTTGTAGAATGAATTTGTGAGTGTTCCTCCCTCTGAGACATTTTGGAAGAGTTTGAGAAGGGTAGGTGTTAGCTCTTCTCTAAATATTTGGTAGAATTCGCCTGTGAAGCTATCTGGTCTTGGGCTTTTGTTTGTTGGAAGATTTTTAATCACAGTTTCAATTTCAGTGCTTGTGATTGGTCTATTCATATTTTCTATTTCTTCCTGGTTCAGTCTCGGCTGGTTCTGCATTTCTAAGAATTTGTCCATTTCTTCCAGGTTGTCCATTTTATTGGCATGTAGTTGCTTGTAGTAATCTCTCATGACCCTTTGTATTTCTGCAGTGTCTGTTGTTATTTCTCCTTTTTCATTTCTAATTCTATTGATTTGAGTCTTCTCCCTTTTTTTCTTGATGAGTCTGCCTAATGGTTTATCAATTTTGTTTATTTTCTCAAAGAACCAGCTTATAGTTTTATTGATCTTTCCTATTGTTTCCTTCATTTCTTTTTCATTTATTTCTGATCTGATCTTTATTATTTCTTTCCTCCTGCTTACTTTGGGTTTTTTAAATTCTTATTCCTCTAACTGCATTAGATGAAAGGTTAGGTTGTTTATTTGAGATGTTTCCTGTTTCTTAAGGTAGGATTGTATTGTTATAAACTTCCCTCTTAGAACTGCTTTTGCTGCAACCCATAGGTTTTGGGTTGTCGTGTCTCCATTGTCATATGTTTCTAGGTAGTTTTTGATTTCCTCTTTGATTTTTTCAGTGATTACTTGGTTATTAAGAAGTGTATTGTTTATCCTCCATGTGTTTGTATTTTTTACAGATCTTTTCCTGTAATTGATATTTAGTCTCATAGTGTTGTGGTTGGAAAAGATACTTGATATGATTTCAATTTTCTTAAATTTACCAAGGCTTGATTTCTGAGCCAAGATATGATCTATCCTGGAGAATGTTGCATGAGCACTTGAGAAAAATGTGTATTCTGTTATTTTTGGATGGAATGTCCTATAAATATCAATTAAGTCCATCTTGTTTCATGTATCATTGAAAGCTTTTGCTTCCTTATTTATTTTCATTATGGATGATCTGTCTATTGGTGAGAGTGGGGTGTTAAAGTCCCCTACTATGATTGTGTTACTGTCGATTTCCCCTTTTATGGCTTTTAGTATTTGCCTTATGTATTGAGCTGCTCCTATGTTGGGTGCATAAATATTGACAATTGTTATATCTTCTTCTTAGATTGTTCCCTTGATCATTATATAATGTCCTTCTTTGTCTTTTATAATAGTCTTTATTTTAAAGTCTATTTTGTCTGATATGAGAATTGCTACTCCAGCTTTCTTTTTATTTCCATTTGCATGGAATATCTTTTTCCATCCCCTCATTTTCAGTCTGTATGTGACCCTAGGTCTAAAGTGGGTCTCTTCTAAACAGCATATATATTGATATTGGCCTTGTTTTTGTATCCATTCAGCCAGTCTGTGTCTTTTGGTCAGAGCATTTAGTCCCTTTACATTTAAGGTAATTATCGATATTTATGTTCCTATTCCCATTTTCTTAATTGTTTTGGGTTTGTTAATGTAGGTCTTTTCCTCTCTTATGTTTCTTGCCTAGAGAAGTTTCTTTAGCTTTTGTTGTAAAGCTGGTTTGGTGGTGCTGAACTCTCTCAGCTTTTGCTTGTCTGTAAAGGTGTTAATTTCTCCATCAAATCTGAATGAGATCCTTGCTGGGTAGAGTAATCTTGGTTGTAGGTTTTTCTTCTTCATCACTTTAAATATATCCTGCCACTCCCTTCTGGCTTGCAGAGTTTCTGCTGGAAGATCAGCTGTTAACCTTATGGGTATTCCCTTTTGTGTTATTTGTTGTTTTTCCCTTGCTGATTTTAATATGTTTTCTTTGTATTTAATTTTTGATAGTTTGATTAATATGTGTCTTGGCATGTTTCTCCCTGGATTTATCCTGTATGGGACTCTCTATGCTTCCTGGACTTGATTAACTATTTCCTTTCCCATATTTGGGGAGTTTTCAACTCTAATCTCTTCAAATATTTTTTCCATCCCTTTCTTTTTCTCTTCTTCTTCTGGGACCCCTAGAATTTGAATGTTGGTGTGTGTAAGGTTGTCCCAGAGGTCTCTGAAACTGTTCTCAGTTCTTTTTTTTTTTTTGTGGTACGCAGGCCTCTCACTGTTGTGGACTCTCCCATGGTGGAGCACAGGCTCTGGGCATGCAGGCCCAGCGGCCATTGTTCACAGGCCTAGCCACTCCTCGGCATGTGGGATCTTCCCTGACCAGGGCACGAACCCATGTCCCCTGCATCGGCAGGCGGACTCTCAACCACTGCACCACCAGGGAAGCCCTGTCCTCAGTTCTTTTCATTCTTTTTCCTTTATTCTGCTCTGCAGTAGTTATTTCCTGTATTTAATATTCCAGGTCACTTATCTGTTCTTCTGCCTCAGTTATTCTGCTACTGATCCTTTCTAGAGTATTTTTAATTTCATTTATTGTGCTGTTCATCATTGTTTGTTTCCTCTTTAGTTCTGCTAGGTCCTTTTTAAATGTTTCTTGCATTTTCTCTATTCTATTTCCAAGATTTTGGATCATCTTTACTATCATTATTCTGAGTTATTTTTCAGGTAGACTGCCTCTTTCCTCTTCATTTGTTAGGTCTGGTGGGTTTTTACCTTGCTCCTTCATCTGCTGTGTGTTTTTCTGTCTTCTCATTTTGCTTATCTTACTGTGTTTGGAGTCTCCTTTTCACAGGCTGCAGTTTCGTACTTCCCATTGTTTTTGGTGTCTGTCCCCAGTGGCTAAGTTTGGTTCAGTGTGTTGTGTAGGCTTCCTGGTGGATGGGACTAGTGCCTGTGTTCTGGTGGATGAGCCTGGATCTTGTCTTTCTGGTAGGCAGGTCCACGTCTGGTGGTGTATTTTGTGGTGTCTGTGGCCTTATTATGATTTTAGACAGCCTCTGTGCTAATGGGTGGGGTTGTGTTCCTGTCTTGTTATTTGTTTGTCATAGGGTGTCCTGCACTGTAGCTTGCTGGTCGTTGAGTGGAGCTGGGTCTTGGCATTGAGATGTAGATCTCTGGGAGATTTTCACCATTTGATATTACATGGAGCTGGGAGATCTCTTTTGGACCAGCATCCTGAAGTTGGCTCTCCCACCTCAGAGGCACAGCACTGACTCCTGGCTGCAGCACCAAGAGCCTTTCATCTGCACAGCTCAGAATAAAAGGGAGAAAAAATAGAAAGAAAGAAAGAAAGAGGATAAAATAAAATAAAGTAAGATAAAATAAAATAAAGTTTTTAAAATAAAGAATAATTATTAAGAAAAAAATATTTTAAAAATTAAAAAAAATGGATGGACAGAACCCCAAGACAAATGGTGAAAGCAAACCTATACAGACAAAATCTCATACAAAAGCATACACGTACACACTCACAAAAAGAGGAAAAGGGGAAAAAATAATATATCTTGCTCCCAAAGTCTACCTCCTCAATGTAGGATGATTCGTGGTCTATTCAGGTATTCCACAAATGCAGGGTACATCAAATTGATTGTGGAGATTTAATTCACTGCTCCTGAGGCTGCTGGGAGGGATTTCCATTTTTTATCTTTGTTCACACAGCTCCCAGGGCTCAGCTTTGGATTTGGCCCCGCCTCTGCATGTAGTTCACCTGAGGGCGTCTGTTCTTCACTCAGACAGGACGGGGTTAAAGGAGCCGCTGATTCGGGGTCTCTGCCTTGCTCAGGCCAAGGGGAGGGAGGGATACGGATTCGGGGTGAGCCTGTGGCAGCAGAGGCCAGCGGACTGTTGCACAAGCCTGAGGCATGCCTTGTGTTCTCCTGGGGAAGTTGTCCCTGTGTCATGGGCCCTTGGCAGTGGCGGGCTGCGCAGGCTCCCGGGAGGGGCGTTGTGGAGAGTGACCTGTGCTTGCACACAGGTTTCTTGGTGGTGGCAGCATCAGCCTTAGCATCTCATGCCTGTCTCTGGGGTCCGTGCTGTTAGCTGCAGCTTGCGCCCATCTCTGGAGCTCCTTTAAGCAGCGCTGTTAATCCCCTCTCCTGGAGCATAAGGAAACAAAGAGGGAAGAAAAAGTCTCTTGCCTCTTCCGCAGCTCCAGACTTTTCCCTGACTCCCTCCTGGCTAGCCGTGGTGCACTAACCCCTTCAGGCTGTGTTCACACTGCCAACACCAGTCCTCTCCCTGCATTCTGACCAAAGCCTGAGCCTCAGCTCCCAGCCCCCACCTGTCTCAGTGGGTGAGCAGACAATCCTCTTGGGCTGGTGAGTACTGGTCGGCACTGATTATCTGTGTGGGATTCTCACCACTTTGCCTTCCGCGCCCCTGTTGCTGCACTCTCCTCCGTGGCTCCGAAGCTTCCCCCTTCTGCCACCCGCAGTCACCACCCACGAAGGGGCTTCCTAGTGTGTGGAAAGCTTTCCTTCTTCACAGCTCCCTCCTACTGGTGCAGGTCCTGTCCCTATTCTTTTTTCTCTGGTTTTTCTTTTTTCTTTTGCCCTACCCAGGTGTGTGGGGAGTTTCTTGCCTTCTGCCAGCGTTCAGTCAGTGTTCTATAGGAGCAGTTCCATGTGTAGATTATTTCTGTTTTGTCTGTGGGGAGGAAGGTGATCTCCTTGTCTTACTCTTCCGCCATCTTCCTCAACTCCCAGGTAAGACGATTCTGGCCTGCGGTTCCCAGGAGTGTTGTGGCTTCGGCCGCCAGGGCCCCTCCAGAGCTGGCAGCCTCAGTAAGGCCGCCCTCCCCTTGGGCTCTGGCGCAGCTCCATGACGGTGGAGGGAAGAGACCCCGATACGGTAGTTCCAGCCCATTCATTTTTAATGAATAACATTGAGTTGATTTGCTGCTTTTGCAATGGAATATCACTCAAAGTGCTCTAGCACATAAAGGTATAGTGTAATAATTTTGGTACATTCTCTTGTTGATTTTACAATATGTATATGTATATACATAACTGATTCACTTTTCTGTACAGCACCAACTCACATTACATTATAAATCAACTATACTCCGATAAAAATTAACTTTAAAAAAGTAAAACAGGGCTTCCCTGGTGGTACAGTGGTTGAGAGTCTGCCTGCCAATGCAGGGGACGCGGGTTCGTGCCCCGATCCGGGAAGATTCCACGTGCCACGGAGCAGCTGGGCCCATGAGCCATGGCCACTGAGCCTGCGAATCTGGAGCCTGTGCTCCACAATGGGAGAGGCCACAACAGTGAGAGGCCCGCGTACCGCAAAAAAAAAAAAAAAAAAAAAAAAGAAAAGTAAAACAAAAATTGTTAGTTTTAGTGCCATGTTAGATAAAAAATGAAGGTTTTCTGGCAGGGAGTGATTTTATCAATATCATTCTATGTAAAGATATTGATTAACTTTTTAAAATGCAAGGTACAAGACATTGTAACATATATGAGTATTTCTTTTAGAAATACATAATCAGTCAACTTATTTTTATAACTCTACAGGCTTTAATAAGTGTATAAATATTTAAACCTGCAAACACGTTCACCTGACCAGCATGCATGCTACCCTTTCTGGCATAAACAGCTGTCTTTTCCAATCACTTTACACATTTATTCTGTTAAGCAGTATCTCTTATCTATGATGCAAATATATAAAAATCTCCTTTTAGCTTCTTTGAAACATAAGAAAAAAAAGACATATCCAACTGGTATGAGTGATGATATTAATTATAAAGTATTTATATTCTGTGCTATATTGTCTATACTTTAGTAATATGACAAAACTACCTTATTTCTGATTGTAGATAGGATTTTTAATATTATTCAACTGAAATAATTAAATAAATAACATATGAAATGATATTAAAATACAGTATACTACTCCAGCTAAGCATTATAATGTTGAAATTAAGATTAATCACAATTCTATTGATTTCATATTTATATGGTTTCAATCTATATGGGATTTATCATATTAAGATCTTGGAGAATATTTACATCTTTTATTAACTCCAGTCAGCTGTTGGTTTAAATTAACACAGCATTTGTGGCTAATATATTATCTCCAAGCATGTGGCTTGCTAAGAATAGATTTTAATGTCTCTACATTTTTGGAAATAGTATATATCTGAGAAGGTTCGCAAGACATAGAGATACACTTAAATTCATGAGTATGTAGCATATCTTGGTATAAATAAGTATTGTTGCATTTTTACCTAGTAAGTGCTACCAATCTCCACACGAAGAAACAATATCTTAACTCTTTAGTTTAGGTTCATCAGGAATGGATATTTATAAATAACATACCCTCAGTGGTATTCAAAAACTGATATCTCTAAAAATTAAAAATTTCACAAGTGTTCTAAAAACTGGTAATTTTTTTTTTTTTGCGGTATGCGGGCCTCTTACTGTTGTGGCCTCTCCCATTGCGGAGCACAGGCTCTGGACGCGCAGGCTCAGCAGCCATGGCTCACGGGCCCAGCCGCTCTGTGGCATGTGGGATCCTCCTGGACCAGGGCACGAACTCGTGTCCCCTGCATTGGCAGGCAGACTCTCAACCACTGCACCACCAGGGAAGCCCAAAACTGGTAATTTTGACAGACAAAAATCTTACAGAACTAATGAATATATAATAAACAACTAATAGAATAAGTGTACATGGAATAAATTATAAAGAAGTTTTGTTATGGCTGCCAACGAGGTCATCACTGAATTGTGTTCTTGGGGGGGGCCTCAGATACAGTTGTATGGTACATAGAGCAACTAGAAACAGACAAACAAGAAATACGGACTATGAACCACATCTTTTGGGAGCACTTACAATCAAAAGCTTGAAAGCAATATTTACATTTGTAACCCCAGTACCTTGGGTTTTTTTATTGAACATCTTCCTTTCTCTCATTATATAATATTAACATGTGATTATGCCCAGTGGAAAAAATATGACTCCAGAAGTACTGAAGATACTCAGCTTAAGGTTTTAGATAGATGAAAATTTGGATCACATTATATAAAATACAATAATCTCTTCTTTAAAATTCTCGCTTCACCAAATCCCTCACCCCAATAACTGATACACATTTTTAGAAAGTTTTCATCAATTTGCCCTCAGCTATCCATGTTTAAGACTTCTTATCTCAATGCACACTATCCAGCAAAGAAGTAGTCTGATAAATTTAATAGGTAAAAATGGTGCTTCATTCTTGGTCTAACTTGAATTTATTTGGTTATTGGTAATTTGGAGCATTTTTCTATACTTTTAATTTTAGTATTTTATCTGCTGTGAATTTTCTCTTCATCCTTTTTGCTTATTTTTCTATTGGAATGAGTTCCCTGTATTCAATTATGGTGAATTCTCATACAGTAGAATTTTAACTACATGTTATACTTGTTCCTAATGTTTCTCCGGGTTTGATGACTGCCTTTAATATATTTTTTCTTTTGCAGTTCATGTTTCTTTTAATTTTGTGTAGTTACATTTATATTTTTCCTGTGAAATATACACACTTTCTTTTATGTTTAGAAAGCATCTTTCCAAGTAGAGAGCATGTGAATATTCAATGTTATTTATCCCATGTTTTTCGGTGAATTAATCTTATACACAGTCTTCTTGAAGTCTCATTCATGCCCTCTGTGGCAGTCACCTTTGGGTTTTTGTCTTAATTCTATAGCTCTTTTCCTAAGATGCTTCAAGATTTCTCTTCCTTATCCTACTCCTAAACATTCTCCTGCTATTTCTTAAGGTTCTGTCTTTCAACTATCCTTCTTATTTGACCTCTACCAGAAGAATGATGCCATTTACAACCATGCATTTATTTATTACTTATATAAAGACTTTCTCAGATACATATTTTCTACCCAGATATCCATCCTATGTTCCAAAAGTGTACATTTTATTGCTTGGTTTGCAACTACTTTGTAAGTTCCTGATCAGATTCATCATAGGCATAGTCTCAATCCCTTCTTCATCCTTGATCAAGATACTGACACTCCTTTATTCCCTTTTTAAATTTTAAATGTACAAATCCCTTTATAAGCAATATTTTTCCTACCTGCTCAGCCTCTGTTCTTGTACTAGGTTGAAGGTATTTATAATTTCTTAAAAACACCCTAGACTATTTCTTCTGGTTGCAGCCATCTTTCTACCTGGAATTCTTTTATTCTCATGACACTTTCCAAGCTCACTCTAACCTGAGTGAAGTGTCCCTCATATGTGCTCTTATCAGACCATGCACATATTCTTTTTTTCTTAGCATTTAACAAATGTTACTAATTTCTCTTATCCATGTCTCTAATACCACATCTCAAAAAAATTTGCCCTCTTGTAAATGGGGCTGCTGGTTTGGATGACTTATATTTTCTATTGTCATCCTGGACTTCAAAGTATAAGATTCCTGGAGTGTGGATAGAGCAGGTAGGGCGGGTTGAGCCCAGGAAGATGAGACTACACTACTCACAGACACTACAGGCAAGCTCTAGGTTTGGTGGGAGGTGGGGAGCAGCTTCCTGGGAGGCTTGGAATTCTCGTCTTAGCAAAGTGTGCTGATAAAATTATGCAAAGCTTCTCTGTAAAGTAAAACAAAAATTACCTCATTTTCCTTTATTTCCTAATGCACAACCATGTGATAGGCACTGAGCAATGGAAGCAATGAATAAGTAATTGTTGAATTAAGTTAAACTGAAAATATGCAGAGGTCTATTAATACGATTACCATATTTTCTCCAGTAAGGCTACAGATTCTGAGCCAGAATCAAATAAGATAGATAATAGGCTTACTCAGGTCCAATTAGTAAATGTGCATAAGAGATGCTCAGAGTGTGATATCTGTTAGTGGGAACACATTATGGCTTTGAGCTGTACAGGATAGAAAATTACTTTAGAATTATGTTGGACATTTGTGATAATAGCTGGGGAGTGGGAAATAACTAAATATCAGAATAGGGACAAAGAGTAAAAGACAGTAGGATTTAATATGGAGAGTTAGAGTGAGAGAAAATCTGAATTTTTCAGACAATCAGAATGTGAAATCTTGGAAATTTTGAGTAATAATACTTCACTTTAGCTCTTTATCCAAATAAGATAGTATTACCAAAGCAAAGAGTGCATAATAAATGTTTTTTAAACCCCATTTGTTAATATTCATATATTTCATTATCCATAATATTTAATTATCCAAATTGAAATTTAAACATGTTTCTTTTGCAGCAAAATTTGAATTTTAATGTTTTTTTTTTTTTTTCTTTTCTTCCAGTTCCTGTGTTCTCAGTAAAAGATTTCATAGGTGTTGTTGTTTGACAGCTCCTTGGAAATGCCAGAATGGATTTTCTGTAGTACAGGTTGACCTATAAATAATAAAAAAAATCCTAGAACTAACATTAAGGAAGCTGTGTTAGTGATATTGATAAGTTACTTGTACCTCCCTCTTTAATACAGAATTTTAAACCCCATGTGAGATCATAGAATACTTTTACTGTTGAACAGAGAGGCATAGAGAAAGAGAATATTTGCTAGAGGAGAAATGAAGATGGTCTGAGATCAAGGACTACATCTGGCCTAGGAAGAATGATAGATGAAGATATGGACATGTTTTAAAATGGAAAGAGATAATATGTTGACAGGTGTTGGGTTTGTCTAAGGAAAGAACACTGTGAATATCAAGTTCAATGATTTAGTCTTACCAGAGAATGAATAGGCAAAGTCACCTGCTAAGTGAGAAAAGTCAGAATAAATATTGAAAACAGAAGGATCTCTGGAAACATGGACAGAGCTGCTGTACATAAGCCTAAAAGGAGTCTCCAAATAATGAAAGAAAATAATTAATGTAGAAAAATAAGGGACCAATTATGGATTGATAGCAAAGATTATAGTAGCCCATTCAGTGGAGGCTTTTATGATTTTGTCCAACAGTGATTTCAAACCCAGAAACAAATTTAGGGGAATTAGATTAATGAATTACTATATGTCAAGAAGAATTATGGTGGGCTTCCCTGGTGATGCAGTGGTTAAGAGTCCACCTACCAATGCAGGAGACATGGGTTTGATCCCTGGTCCAGAAAGATCCCACATGCCATGGAGCAACTAGGCCCATATGCCACAACTACTGAGCCTGCACTCTAGGGCCCATAAGCCACAACTGCTGAGCCGTGTGCCACAACTACTAAAGCCCATGTGCCCTAGAGCCCATGCTCTGCAACAACAGAAGCCACTGCAATCAGAAGACTGCACACCACAATGAAGAGTAGCCCCTGCTCACCACAACTAGAGAAAGCCCATGCACAGCAATGAAGACCCAAGGCAGACAAAAATAAATAAATAAATAATTTTTAAAAAGAGGAATTATGGGGCAATTGTAGGGTATTTTTTTTTTCATTGGGATTTACATTAGTGAAAGTCTATGTGAAACAGAATACGTATAGTTTCCTAGGTTTTTATTTCTTGAGGTAGGTCTGTATCACTGTAAACTTCCCTAACTACTTTTGCTGACTCCCATAGATTTTTGAAAGCTTTGTTTTTATTCATTTGGCTTGAGTTATCTTCTGATATCCTCTTTGATTTCTACATTGACTCACTGTTTTTTTAGTAGCATGCTGTTTAGTGTCCTCATGTTTGTGTGTTTCCCATTTTTCTTTCTGTAATTTATTTCTTGTTTCATATTATTGTGGTCAGAAAAAAATGTTTGATATAATTTCTTTCCTCTTAAGTGTGTTGACACTTGTTTTGTGGCCTAGCTTGTGATCTATCCTGGAAAATACCCCATGCACACTTGAAAAGAATGTGAATTCTGCTGTTTTGGATGGAATCTCCTATATATATATATATTAAGTCCAACAGGTCTAGTGTATCTTTTAAGACTACAGTTTCCTTATTGATATTCTGTCTGGATGATCTTTCCATTGATGTAAGTGTGGTGTTAATGTTCCTTACTCTTATTATATTATTGTCAATTTCTCCAATTATGTCTGTTAATATTTGCCTTATATATTTCTGTGCTCCCATATTAGGTGCATATATGTTAACAAATATTATATCTTCTTCTTGTATTGTTCCATTTATCATTATACAATGCCTCTCAGTCTTTTATTATAGACTTTATTTCAAAGTCTATTTTGCCTGTTATGAGTATTACTACTCCAGCTTTCTTGTCATTTCCATTTGCATGAAATATCATTTTCCATCACTTCACTTTCAGTCTATGTGTCTTTAGCTCTAAAGTGAGTTTCTTATAGGCAGCCTTTAGATGAGTCTTGTTTTTTTTAATCCAATCAGCCACCCTATGTCTTTTGATTGGAGCATTTAGTCCATTGACATTTAAAGTGATTATTGATAGGTAGGTAATTAGTGCCATTTTATTATTTTTTCTCTGATTGTTTTTGTAGTTCTTTTCTGCTTCTTTTAGTTTCTTCCCTTGTGGTTTGATAATTTTCTTTAGTGGTATAATTTTGTTTCTTTCTCTCTCGTTTTTGTGTATCTATTATAGGTTTTTGATTTGTAGTTACCGTGGGGTTCACCTATATTAACCAATAACTACATCTACTTGGTTTAAACTGAAAATTATCTAAGTTCAAACACATTCTAACATATTTATATTTTTTACTCCTCTCTCCCCCATGGTTTGTGTTTTTGATGTCATATATCACTTTTTCGTGTTTATCCCTTCACTGTTTATTGTAGTTATAGTTTTTTTTTTTTTTAATCTATGCACTAGCTTATTTAAGTGGTTGATCCACAGCTTTTACTCCATATTTTTTACTAGTGGGATTTTTCCTTTTCTATAAATTCTTACTTCTTATTGTAACCTTTTCTTTTCTACTTAGAGAGGACACTTTAACATTTCTTTATGGTTGATTTAGTATTGATTAACTCAGTTTTCACTTGTCTAAGAAGTTATTTATCTCTCTTTCCTTTATGAATGACAGTCTTGCTGGGTTGTATGTTTTTCCCTTTCATCACTTTAAATATATCAAACACTCCCTTCTTGCCTGCAAAGTTTCTGCAGAAAAAGCAGCTGATAGCTTTATGGGAGTTCCTCTGTACGTGATTCTTTGTTTTTCCTCTTGCTGCCGTTAGAGTTCTGTCTTTATCTTTAACTTTTGCCATTTTAATTATATATGTCTTGGTGTGGGTCTGTTTGGGTTCATCTTGTTTGACACTCTCTGTGTTTCCCATACCTGGATATCTATTTCCTTCTTCAGGTTCAGAAAGTTTTCAGCCATAATTTTATTAGATACATTTTTTACCCTTTTCTTTCTCTCTTCTTCTGGGACCCCTATAATTCTAATGTTAGTATGCTTGATGTTCTTCCAAAGATCCCTTAAGCTGTTCTCATTTTTAAAATTTGTTTTTCTTTTTGCTGCTCTGATTGGGTGATTTTCATCATTCTATCTTCCAGATTACTTATGTGTTCTGTATCACCTAGTGTGTTGTTAATTCCTTCAAGTGCATTTCTCATTTCAGGTTTGGATTCTTCAGCGCTGACTGGTTCTTTTTTATATTTTTTAGTTTCTTGTTAAACTTCTCACTGTGTTCATGTATTATTTTCCCTAGTTCACTTAACATTCTTATTACTGATGCTTTGAACTCTTTATCTGTAAAATTATTTATCTCTGTTTCATTAGTTGTTTTTTCAGTTTTTTTTTCTTGTTTTTTCATTTGAAACAAATTCCTCCCTTTTCTCATTTTGTTTAACTTTGTCTGTCTCTATGATACTAGGTGAGACAGTTACCTATTCTTCTCTTGAAGGGGTGTCTTTGTGTGGGAGTCTACTTGTGTCCAGTGACTTTGGTGGGAGAGCTGGATCTCAAGTAAATATGGGTCTCTTCTTCCTCCAGGGTGTGCTGATTCATATCCTCTTTTGGGGAAGTGGAGTTGAAGATGGAGGGGCTAATGCCAGAGCCAGGTGTGAGCAGTGGTTCTTCTATGCTCAGTGGCTGTCACCACTCTATCAGAGATGGGGGTGGGTCTCAAGGTGCTAAAGCAGAAGCCCTGAGGATTGGGCCCAAACTGGTTCCATTCTGCCTAAGTTCTCACTCTTAAAGGCACCTTCTCCCTAGAGGAGAACAGTGCTGGAGCATGAGCCAGGTCACAGCTTGGCATGGGCCAGGTCACACACCGAGGCAGTCCCAGTGCACTAATTAGAGCTCCAGGTGGCTCCCAATCTGCCATCTTTGTGAATGTCAGTAATGACCACCCTCGCCCCATTCGGTTGCCATTTCCAAGTCCAAGCTGGCTCCTTCATCCTTAACTGTGCACTTTCATCAGCAATGGCAGCCTTCTTCCCTAATATGAATCTGGAGCCAGAAGGGCTGGAGTGGGTGCTTGGGATGGGCTGGTGTGCCATTTGACAGTCACAGAAAACTGGCCAGAGTCCCAGAGAGTTTCAATCTGCTTGAACTCCACCTTGTTCCCAGGAGTAAGCAAGTGTGTGCATGCCCTTCATGAGCAGAGTCTAAATTTATTACATCCTCCAGTAAGTCCCACTGGTTTTCAAACCAGCTAAGGGGACTTGTCTTCCCAATATCAGACTCCAGGGCTGGGGTGCCCAATATGTAGTTTTAATTCCTCAGTCCCCAGGGTTGATCTTCAAGTCTGTGTAATCCTTCTCTTCTTCTGTGTCTCCTCCTAGGGACATAGGTCCCGACCTGATTGCTTCTCTTCCTTTCCTACTCAACTCCATCTGGATCTGTTTTTTGTATATCTTTGGTTGTATAAGAAGAGTCTTTGCCAGTTTCCAGTTTGTTTTTCATGAGAATTGTTTCACATGTAGATGTATTTTTGATGTGTTCATTGGAGGAGGTGAGCTCAGCAACCTCCTACTCTGCCATCTTGATCTCCTCCCCCTGTTCTTTTCCTAGGGTTTTAGCTATTCAACTGTAGTTAATGTTTGTTAACTCTTCACCATATTCTTATCCAAACAATTAAGTGTTATGGGACTAGAAAAATATATTGTATGGGTAAATGTTATAAATTGGATTCTTAGGTATGATTTAAGTAGGTAAGATAAGTGAACTCAGAATCATGTTACGAAAAATTAAAAATGGGTCTGAATTGATACACAGAAGCTAATGGGTGAATGTCTAGAGGCTTTGAGTTCTGTAGGATGAAGTTAGGAGTGGAGCCTATAGTTAACAAAATCTGAAATCATTAATTTTTTTTTTTTCCATTGTGCTTCATGGTAGAAAAAAGAATGAATCACAAGCACATAAGGCATTACCAAAACGGGCCTAGTGTCAATATAAAAAAGTTAAATATGTATAAAATTGATCCCATCAAGCACAGGGAATGTGTGGATCCTTCTGAGTTTGATCTGCTGGAGAAGTAGTCTTCCTACAGGCATAAATTGGAACATTATATGAAGTTATCCATTATACATACTAACTGGTAGTATCTTTGGAAATGTCTACATGCCTCCTCAGTGTGGTCTTATTTACTATAGAAAATATACAACAAAGAAAAATTTTATTCAGCAATCTCCTGTATGAAGTAAGCAGGAAATAAAAAAAAATTACATTTATTTAGCAGCAGAGTATAAGCATGTTTCCAGAGTCATCTGACTGTTCATATGGTAACTTTATATTTGACCATATTCAAACTGTATATATAATTTACAACTTCTTTGCACAATATGGACTTTAAGCTCTAGAATCAAGTTTTTTATTTACAGTCTATGCAGCAGGAATGTGTGTCTTCAGAGCATATTTTAAGTACTATTGTTAATTGATTTTGAGAGTTACTATCTTTTGAAATGCTTATGTATATTTAACCATTTAATCCTATATATTTTTCGTCCAACTGCTTGTGTGAACACATTTGTACATCGCTCAATTAAATGGATAATTATCTCTCAGGAAATAGTTAAAATATATTAAGTAATTATTATAAATCATATAGGATATTTGTATAAAACATCAGACAATAGAACCTTTGGGCACTGAAATAATGCCTGACAGTTGGAAGCTTTTTTTTTTCTCCAAAATATGTAATCTGAGGGGAAACATTTAAAATACCATTGTCCCATCCTATTAAATTAAATCAATTAAAAATAAAAGACTAAAAAATCTTTGTAAACTAATGATGCATAGAGATTCTTTGTCTTTTTCTTCTTTCTTCCTTCCTTCTTTTCATTTGAATCAAGAGCATTTGCTTCCTTTTAAATGTGACTGAATTGAGTCTATCTCAGGGCATAATCTAACGATGAATAAGGCTATGACTTTTTTCCTTTTCCTTTCTTTCTTTCTCTTTTAGATTTTAGCAATAGTGAGCACCATACAGACACTTAGAAATGTTAATAAGGATGATTTTATTTTTTAAGTGAATAAATCTTGCCATGTTATTGAAGATGTTTTAAAGACGATTGTACTCTCCTTTTTTTACTTGTTATGTTTGAAGAAAGCACTCTGTGGGAGCAGTCTCTTTTGATGTTCAATGCATTTCTGCTTACCAGGGTCATACATTATGGTCACCTCCCACTGAAATAGAAACAAGACTACAATAAATATAAATTGTTTATAATGTTTCATTCTCATAACTTGCATTCACACTTATGTAAACAGATGTATAAAGGCAGGTGTGATTCATACTGCTTTACAGAGATATTAAGTTAAATCAGTATGATTTTAAATGTAAACTCACTTTAAATGAAAAAAAAACCTCTAAAAGATTAATTGTGAGTTATTTTAGAATATTTCTAAGTATTAAGGAAAGTTAAATCTGATATATAACCAATTTTAAAATTTAAATTAAAAATTCCTAACTTAAAGTTTTGCTTCTTGTGTTCACTTGCTATTTTCTTCATATCCTGATCTTTTCAAAAATAATTAAATTAATGCCATTTTATATGGCATTCAATCTACAATACGTTAAACTTTCTCGGGTACAGTGCCAGCTCCTATGGAACTATAAATCCACTGTATCTTGTTTTATATTCTTCCAATCATTATAGTTTTAAACAAAATTGTGAAATTTTCAATTAGATTACTAGTGCATTCATTTATTCATTCAAAAGAAATTGTATGCAACCACCCGGCTATGTGCTTTTGGACATATGTATATGAAACAATTGGTGTAACAAGCACATGATTTGAAATGAAAGAATGGGATTATAGTTTAATAATGTTTAATAACATTTGGTCTTAAACAAATCATTTTATCATTTTGAGTCTCAATTATTCATTCTTAAAAATAGGAATAACAATAATTCTCCTTCATCAATCTCATCTGTTCTGAAACTCAAACGAGATAATACAAATAAAATCAACTTACAATTGATAAAGTTTTAGAAATATTAATAATATAATTTTCAAGAAGTTCATAATATATTAAGGGAGGTTAGACAATTATGTACATTATCACAATAAAAATTGATAAGGCATTGATTTTGTGATACTGTGATTTATAATAAAATATATATATATTTGGTTGTCACCCACATTTCTAGCACAGAGGTTTTAAACATTTGGAATTTCCTAAGTGATGAGAGTGACAAAGTTGTGTCTTGTTATGTTACTTAAGTGACTTTGGACTATACCTAAAGTAGGGGGCTGGTTGTCAGGGGAACTAATCAGGTGCTTAGAGGGTTGGAACTTTCAGTCCTGCCCCCCTGACTTTCAGGGAGGGGAGAGGGTCTGGAGGTTGAATCACAATATCCAGTGATTTAATCAATCATACCTTTATAATGAAGCCTCCATACAGCCCAAAAGGATGGCATTTGGAGAACTTCCAGGTGGTGAACACTTGTATATTTGAGGAGAGTGTCATGCTCATAGAGGGCTTGAAAACTCTGAGCCCCTTCCCCTTGCCCTATGCATCTTTTCCATCTGGCTGTCCCTGAGTTATTTTCTTTCATAATAAACCAGTAATCTAGTAAGTAAAATGTTTCTCTGAGTTCTGTGAGCCACTCTAGAAAATTAATTGAACCAAAGGGGAGGATTGTGGGAACCTCTGATTTATAGCCAGTGGATCAGAAGTACAGGTCTGTACTGGACCTATGATTGGCATCTGAAGCAGAAGGTACTTTTGTAGAACTGAGCCCTTAACCTGTAGAATCTATTGTTATCTCAGGGTAGATAGTGCCAGAATTGAGTTGAATTGTAGAACATCCAGCTGGTGTCCAAGAATTGCTCAGTGGTATGGGGGGAAAACAGCTCCCCACACCCTGTCATGTTGGGGTTGGGTGCTAAGACTTGTAGATTTATTATATTAAAATCTTGTTTGTATTTTATTATTTTAAAAAATCTTAGATATTAGTAAATATTTGAGTTTACTGTCATGTAGGAGGAAATAAAATTATATAAATTAATTTTTAAAATATATACATACATATATATACATACATATGTATTGATATGTATATACATATATGTGTGTAGATAGAGAGAGAGAGAGAGAGAGAATGTGCTATAAAGATCCAAGTGATATAAAGAATCAGACTAAAAGCAACAAAGCCTAGCTACTATGGGAAATAAGATTAAGAGCAGCTGAACTAGTCAGATGTGATCAAGGAGGGATATCCCTACAGAGATGCCTAGGAGACAGGCAGGCAAGGAAACAGCAGGAGTGGAACTAGAGGTAAGGGAGCAGGTAAGTCCTTGACAGATTTAACATCAAGTGGTTGGAGGGGAATGAATTAAGATGAAAAAGGTATCCCACAAAAGTTTTGTAAACCAAAGTAAACTTTGTGCTTTTTTCTGAGAGCTATGAGGCCTTTTAAACTGATTTAAATAGAGAAGAAACAAAATCAGATTTACATTTTAGAAAGACCATTTTAAATTAAGGAATAGAGATTAGATGAAATGGTTCAAGATTAAAGACAGGGTAAATATTTACTAGTCCATAGAGATAATCTGGATGAAATTTCATAGTAAGCATGGAAAGAATTGGCAAGATTTGAGAGAAATTAAGGGAGCAGAGGGACAAGAATAGATTGTTGGATATTTATTTTCTGCCTTGATCAAATAAATGATGCTATAAAATTAAATCTATGGTTATAAACCACAATAATGCAAACAAGGAAAGATAGAAGGTGCTAAAACAATGTACAGTAGAGACATCGGAGCAGAAGAGCTGCCTTGAAGAAATGGTGAGTGAGCTAAAATTTAAGTGAAATAAAAGTTAAGTAGATAAAAGTGGAGGAGAAAGCATAACTAGAAAAAGATCATTAATTGCCTAATCTTGCAGTGATTGGAAAAAAGTAGGGCATATTAGAGGAATTGAAAGCAGACTAGTGACAATGGAGCCCAAAGAGCAGTCAAAGAACTTGTGTGAAGTGAGGCAGCAGCAAAACACAAAGCAAAATCATACAGCAGGGGCTTCCCTTGTGGCGCAGTGGTTGGGAGTCGGCCTGCCAATGCAGGGGACATGGGTTCATGCCCCGGTCTGGGAAGATCCCACATGCTGCAGAGCTGCTAAGCCCGTGAGCCATGGCCGATGAGCCTGCATGTCCGGAGCCTGTGCTCCGCAACGGGAGAGGCCACAACAGTGAGAGGTCCGTGTACCTCAAAAAACAAAAACAAAACCAAACAAAAAAAACATACAGCACTTCACAGGCGATGTTAAAAATGTGGGGCTTTATCCTTAGAAAAACAAAATTTGAAGCAGTGGTGGTGTTGGTTGGGTGTGTGTGTGTGTGTGTGTGTGTGTGTGTGTTGGGCATGTTCAGGTTACATTTAAAAAATATTACTCTGATTTTTGTATATATGATAGATTGTAAGCAGTCATAGAGTTTATAGAGAAATGATTAGCAATAAGTTCTTAATATTCCAAGTAAGATAGATTAGGGTTTGGGCTAATAATGCTGGTGATGATGGTGATGGATAACTGTGGGTGTGCATGAAATAAATTACAGAATTTCAGAATTCAATATTTGTGGGAGCTTTTCATTGGTTGTAAACATTATCATTACTTAGTAGAAAAATACATTGCAAATATATTTGCAGTTTTTTTATTTTTCTTTTCAGTTAGGAAAACCAATGTTTATGAAGTAGAGGAGATGAAAAGAAACTAAAAAGGAACATTCAGACATGAGAGAAAATGATGAACAAGAAATCATTGTCACAGAAGCAAAAGGAAGAGAACACTAAATGCAGAATTATTGTCAAAGGCTCTAGGAAGGTAGGTGCTCTGGGATATTCCATGACTTGGTAACAAGTGAAAGGATCTTCAGTGTATTGGTGGGAGAAGTTGAAAATATATTGAGAAGTGTTTCTGAAAGATGTGACTTAGCAGATCCATTGGAAGACTAAGAAAAAGAAAGACTAAAAGTTGCTGATATTTCTCTTTGATACTTCTTTTTATTTTGTCTATGAAATGGAAGATCTGTGGACATTTTCAAGAGACTGCTCATGTTTAAAAAAAGCAGACATAGATAATGGAGTGGAAACTTGACTAGGGAAACAAAGGATGAGTTAGTTCTCAGGTCTCTCAGCATCTCTTGGAAACAGCATCACTTCTGGTGGTAGGGAGGCTTTGGACTCACTAGAAAGTCTCAACCCCCACCAGGTACAAAGATAGGTTCAGATCTAAAAAAAATTTAAAAGAAAAGAAGAGCACTTTCGATTAGTATTTTTTAAAAAGTAAATTTTTGGTACTTTTACCCAAATTTGACACTGAAACTTAAGACTTTAAGCACCTGTATGTCCATTTGGATTGGGATTGGAGGAGACAAATACTTCAGGCAATGGCATAAAGACTTGCCATACATTTAATTTGATAATTATTAACTAGGTAGTTAATATCTGTAAGGAAGATGCTGCAAGTATTTCAAAGAAAATATGAGATATATTTGCCTCTTCAGGTGATGTATGCTGTAGGCAGAAGAAAGGGCCATAAATATGGGAGGGTAACCAAAAATACTATGTTAGTATATGAGTTCAATAACTGAAAAATGGTATTAAAGAAATTTAATGTTTTAACAGTCTCATTGAACTAAACAAATTCACATAAATGAAAAACATTTTTCAGTTCTTTTTCCTTTTATTTTCCTTTTTCCTGTGTCTTTCTTTTTTTTTTTTTTTTTTTTTTTTGCTATACGCGGGCCTCTCACTGCTGTGGCCTCTCCCGTTGTGGAGCACAGCCTCCGGACGCGCAGGCCCAGAGGCCATAGCTCACAGGCCCAGCTGCTCCGCAGCATGTGGTATCTTCCCGGACCGGGGCATGAACCCGTGTCCTCTGCATCAACAGGTGGACTCTCAACCACTGCACCACCAGGGAAGCCCTGCTGTGTTTCTTAACATGCAAAAGGTTTGCTTATTTTCCTTTAGAGTACACTTCTAAAGTAAGTAGGATTTCAGTAAATTGTATGAATGTCATTACCACAAAAACAGGGCAAAGGTAAGTAAGCTCCTTCTCAGAGTAACAAATACCACATTGATGCAAAATTTTAAGAGACACATTTAAAACTTGTTAGCTTAGATTAAGGAAGGCTTATAAACACTTCATTTAAGAGAATATTTTGGGGTGTGATGTTAATTTCCCCATTTAGGAGAATATTTTGGGGTGTGATGTTAATTTCCCCAGTGACATTTAAGTATCACATATATGCTTGTTAAAGTTTTCTTTTTGTGGCTCTGATAAGGAAAAGCTTTTAAGAATTGACCTTTCCTGGGGCTTCCCTGGTGGTGGAGTGGTTAAGAATCTGCCTGCCAAGGCAGGGGACATGGGTCTGATCCCTGGTCCAGGAAGATTCCACAAGCCCTCCGGTGCAACTAAGCTTGTGCGCCTGCACTGAGCCTGCACTCTAGAGCCTGTGAGCCACAACTACTGAGCCAGCATGCTGCAACTACTGAAGCCCGTGTGCCTAGAGCCCCTGCTGTGCAACAAGAGAAGCCACCCCAATGAGAAGCCTGCCCATGGCAATAAAGAGTAGCTCCTGCTCGCCTCAACTAGAGGAAGCCCGCACGCAGCAATGAAGACCCAGTGCAGCCAAAAATAAATAATAAATTAATTAATTATTTTTTTAAAAAACAATTGAACTGTTCCCATTTTTTCTATCATATTAATGATCACTGATTGTGTTCCAGGCACTATGCTAGAGGCTTATAGGTAGAGATACATGCATCTTCTGATAGAGCTAATAGAGCAACATGAATAAGGAGATTCTTAAACTTGAATAGTAAGTTCAATTATCTCCTTTGATGATAAATGACCATATTTTTCTCTCAGATCAAGAGGATAGGTTGCTTTAATTTTCCCTCTAAGTCATGGGAATCATAATTATTATATCCAGAAGTTAATGCTTCTGAAGGAAGATATTGTTTCACTACATTTCAAAAATTCATAATTCTATTTGTGGATATTGCATAAACCATAACTCAGATATTGCTTTATCCATGGACAAGTGAGCCAGGCTGATATCTTGAGCAAAAATGAATACTTGTTTCTGAATAAATAATGTTACATGCAGAACATGTGTTATTTAGATCTATGTAAGTCAAGTAGTCTGTAGAAGTGCTTGAACATCTGTTATTGTGGTTGTAAGCCAGTGGCCTGAAGGTAATTATAGATCATGGGACAAGCACCATCAAAAAGACAGGAATTTGTGAGCTACCAGGAGTTTCTACTCAGGAGCTGAATTGCTGAAACTGGAACCTGTTCATATTTTTCTGACTTGCTCAGTTGGATTAATCCTGGGCAGTATCACAAATCCATCTTTTTTCCTATTTTTTACATGGCTTCCTGGTTCATATATCATCAATACATCAGTCACTGACTGATGTCTTCAGGTATATTAGAAGCTAATACCACCTGACCTATGCTGTAGGCAGGTGAATGATTCCACCTAAAATTTCCTGCAAAGTGCATCTGCCTTGTTGTTGTCCTTTAAATATTTCCCTTTTATTAAATTCTTATTGTTGTACTAAAGTCACAACTGGAACTGCCTCTTGTCTACAGAAAGCATAGTGATGCAACTTTGATTTGCCTTGTTCTTTATAATAACCTTTCTTTTCCTGGGATTCTGGCATTTGATTGACTGGAGTTAGGTCAAGAGATACTCTGAGAAGCTATCAAATCAAAATGCCCACAGTGTTCCTTCACCTCTCCACATCAAAGACTGAGGTGTTCTTGGTCACAGAGGTGGTTATGAAACCAATAATACCACTTCATTTTTCCTTTCTTTCTAACTCCAGTGTGCTTTATGCAATTAACAAGAGATAGCAAACTAATAGTCCACTGACCAAATCTTTTTGCTGTTTCTGGTCCAGTGCAGGGAAATTATCTATGGCCTAACTTAATAGTCATATTTTTACAGATGACTCTATTTTCAGAAAACAATCTAGGCATTTTCTGATGGGAATTAGTGGGGTGGGCTTATATGATGTATCTGATAAACACAAATATGAATTGAATTATTTTTTCTTCTATACATCTCCTTAGTCAAAGAGAAAAATTTAAAACTTTGGATATAGTCAAAGAGAAAAATTTAAAACTTTGGATATGATTTCATAAGACAGAAAAGAATTAGCTGTACGCACTAAGCACACACTGCATAAAAAACATATACTCTGTAATAACCCATATGGGAAATGAATCTGAAAAATAATAGATACATGTATATGTATGACTAAATCACTTTGCTGTACACCTGAAACTAATAAAACGTTGTAAATCAACTATGCTCCAATTATAAGATAAAAATTTAAAAAAAGAAAGACATCAAAGCTAAGGAAAAAGGGCTTCCCTGGTGGCACAGTGGTTGAGAGTCTGCCTGCCGATACAGGGGACACGGGTTCGTGCCCCGGTCCGGGAGGATCCCACATGCCGTGGAGCGGCTGGGCCCGTGAGCCATGGCCACTGAGCCTGCGCGTCCGGAGCCTGTGCTCTGCAACGGGAGAGGCCACAGCAGTGAGAGGCCCGCGTACCACAAAAAAAAAAAAAAAAAAGAAAAAAACTAAGGGAAAGGGAAGAATAACAAAAACATATTCAGGTTCACAGCAGTGAATTTGTTAGAATTTAGAAGTCACTTAAGATTAACTGTATTAGGTTTAATATTAACTAGCATTTCCCCCTTAACTACAGTATTGATTATGCCTCTATTGAGGAATTAGTTATTTCCAGCCTGATTTTGTTCAAGAATTCTAGAATTCTTTTTTAAAATTTCTAGTCCTGTTGCTTTTGATGAGGTTGACAGTTCTTGGTATCAGAATGAAACATAACTTGAGTATAATCAGTCAGTTAGCAATGATTGTAAAATGTAATGCTTCTTTCTTAACTGCAGAGTTTATTAACGGTGTTTCTGTTTATCTTTTTTTTTTTTTCACGGTCTATTCAAAATTTTGAATGCAAAAATCTGTACAACATGGGAACTGCAAAGTAACAAGCATTTGAGAGAAACATGTAAAGTCATTGTAATATATAAAAAACCCCTCAGTTTTATACAGCTGTTATGGGAGGAGTTTTTATAAAACTCCATTTATTTAAGAGATTAAAGAACATTCTGTAAGTGAATGATCCATATAGTTTCTCTGCCATTACTCAAAACTTCCTTCTCCTGGGGCTCTTTCCTATCTTACACTATAAAAATACCCACTGAAAGTGAACAGCTTGTCCCTAAGGCATTTGAACTTAGCATAGTCAGATGAGTGAGTACATTTTATGTTCGTGCAGTTAGAGGTTAGTAAAAATAAAGATGTGATGAAACTGTGCTGGAATTCCAACCTTTTGAATTTTCATCTTAGCACTACTTCAGTTTTATAAGGATGATATTTGGAAGGAATTTATAGTTTATTTCAATAAGGATTCAGCCACAATCTCCTATACATAGCCAGTAATGATGGAAAGCTACAATGGGCCAGTAAGGCCATAAGTTTTCATTTGCAGTCCTGATTTAGAATCAAAACACTCTTCTGGTCCTTGTACTCCAGGCCAGGCTATCCATACACTTAAACAGGAAAAAAAATACATTTTTTCATTAACCATCAGCTGAAATTTAACACTTTCTTCAGTTGTGAATATAGGAAAAAACCCCACAGCAGCATAAGTTAATCTGTTGATATATACCAGTATAATTCTTTTCATGTTACGAAGGTGTTGCAGATATACCAAAATATCACTAATCACCATGCCAAGGTTACAGTTGATGATAGACCAGTCACTGTATCTTATTGTTTAATGTATTTAAAAAGCAAATATATTACCATATCACAATTTTTAAACATTTGGTAATTTTTAATGTAATTGGCTTCCATTTTAATACTATGAATTTTGTTTTATGGATTTAAATGGAATATTCTAAGAGGTTCATAGGCTTCACCAGACTGTCAAAAAGGGCTCGTGACACAAAGAAGTTTAAGAACTCGTGCCCTATGCCCATATCTTAATCTTGGTCCTCATGGTCTTCCTATTACCAAGGATCAAAGAGAAGGAAAGATAAATCTAAGAAAAGATTAGCAAGTGAAGGGGAGTATTCATCTCATGACTTTCAAGTGTTTATTTTAGCAACCCAAACCTAAGAATCCCTGAAAAAATTTGCATACTTCCAAAATCAGAGGCATCACAGCTAAATCTTGGTATATAAGTCACATGAGAGAATAAACCCAAAAGAGGGATCAAGAAAAGTCTCTAAATACAAATTGAAAGAGGGTTTCATTAAGAGGTTATAGACCAAGACTTTGAATAGTAGATTGCAATTCTATCCCATATCACAAAAAAGCACTGTTCCCTAACACCATGAATTTGGCTATGTAAAAGCAAGCATTGAACTGGCCAAAGTAAAACAGGTGAGGAAGACTTTATTCAGGCTATTGTAATGGGGGAGAGAGACAGAAAACTCCACGGAAACAAAAGTTGGGGAAGTTTTAAGAGTTGAGTGGGAATCTTAGGCCACCTGTATTTGTTAATAGGCTTTATTAAAAGGAAAATTAATATTTCTCTTATTTTCATGACAGTAGTTTTACAACCTGGAGCAAGGGTCCCTACTAAAATAGACTCCTACCCTCCCACAGAAACTGGGAGATGGGGTACTATCTTCCCTTATTATTTCAAAGGTATGTATCTTCAGTCTTTGAGAAAAATATTTCTGGTTTCTGAAATTTGCAGGAGGCTTTTAAAAAGATTTACATCTCAAAGAGGAAGATAAAGAAATTACATTTATAAGTTTTATAAGGTAAATCCTCTAAGAAAAGGGAAATCAGAGCCTAGAGTCATAAAGATGCTTGTCTAAAATTTAGTCAAGCTGAGGGAAACATTAAGGCTCTCTTTCCATCTTGATCAGCTCATAACAGCATTACTCCTTCGAGGCAGAATGAGGGAGAGAGAATCCAGGTTTATGTTCCTATATAATAGTCTTTCTGCATATAGGTGTGTGTGTGTGTGTGTGTGTGTGTGTGTGTGAAAGAAAGAGAGTTATTTTGCGATAATGGACACTACATCCAAATAAATACAAATCAGGATAAAGAAGATGTGGCACATATATACAATGGAATATTTCTCAGACCCAAAAAGAAACAAAATTAAGTTATTTGTAGTGAGGTGGTTGGACCTAGAGTCTGTCATACAGAGTGAAGTAAGTTAGAAAGAGAAAAAAAATACCGTATGTTAACACATATATATGGAATCTAAAAAAAGGTTCTGAAGAACTTAGGGGCAGGACAGGAATAAAGACACAGACATAGAGAATGTACTTGAGGACACGGAGAGGGGGAAGGGTAAGCTGGGACGAAGTGAGAGAGTAGCATTGACATATATACACTACCAAATGTAAAATAGATAGCTAGTAGGAAGCAGCTGCATAGCACAGGGGTATCAACTCGGTGATTTGTGACTACCTAGAGGGGTGTGATAGGGAGGGTGGGAGGGAGACGCAAGAGGGAGGGAATATGCGGATATATGTATACGTATAGCTTATTCACTTTGTTATACAGCAGAAACTAACACAATATTGTAAAGCAATCATACTTCAATAAAAATGTTAAAAAAAATCAGGATGTAAATAAACATCTGCAAATTAAATCAAAGGGTCATTGAAATTGTTAGAGTTCATGAGATCCAGAAAGGATCAAGAAAATATTGCTTTATGTTTATTAGATCTGATTAAATAAATTACTAAATAAAATGATGTGGCTTTATCAATAAGTATAGGTTTTTCCAACAATCTATTTAAAAAGTTACCGTCTCTTTTTCAGTCTGTTTCCAAGAGAAATGGCTTACCATCCAATCTCAATGTAAGTACTGAGTACACACAAAGATAGAAGTAAATACAACGTCATTCTTGATTAAATAATCACCTTTTCAGTGCAAAGCCAAGTAGTGCTGGTTGTTTTTCTCCCTGCAACAGGCACTGCAACATAATTCTCATTCCTAACCACAGAATCAAAAGTTAGCCTTTGACCAACCTGACACTTGCTTTAAATTGTTCTATTTTCTCCCAAGATTTTACCTTTTTGACTTTCTAGATTATTCACATTCATGGTTCAATCAGCTAGTTTTGCACTTGGGTATTTCTAGTTCTTCACATTCTATCCTATATTTTTCACAAAACAGTATTCTCAGAACAAACTATCAGCATCAAGTGATAGGTAAACAACTGACACAAACTTAGTATTTTTCTTTTTCTTTTCAGCTTCAATAATTAGTGACACCTTTGTGAGTTATTAAATATATACAATTATTTTTTAAATGAATACAAATTTTTAGGTTTTACAATTCAACCTGTAATCTTATTAAACCTTATGTTTCCAGCTACTATTGTTATTATTATAATTATCTTAATCCAGGAAAAGTAATACATTTGTGATGCCTGATGAGGAGGAAACTTAAACTTGAACTTCTGTGAGCATAGGGTTTTTTTTTTTTAATTCAGAAACTAAAACTAAAATCATGTGTTCCTCCCAAGGATCTACTTCTGCATAATAACAAAATATAGGAGACTGCTTTTCATTTAAATTCTGCATCATGATAATTAGTTTTTTCTCTACTTTGAGAACTGCTCACTCCATTATTTAAGACAGAAGTCCACAGGGGTCTAGTTTTATATACAAGTCTCAGTTTTGTTCATGATGTTCAACCTTCCCAACAATATCCGTTATAACTTCTTTACAATACGCTTGCAAGTGTTAGAGTAAAAATGTATTTTTTTTTTTTTTTAGTTTCTAAGAATTTATTTATGGGAAATCGTCATCTCTGAGTTAAATGTTATTTCAACATTTAAAAAAAAACCTAATAAAATATTAAAAGTATTGCTTTATTGCTGTCTTCCTAATTATTGATGTATGTTTATTTATCTATAATCTCAATTAATCATCTGTACTTGTTAATATAATTTATAACAATGTTGAAATTCTATACTGTCAGTCAAGATGTCCAGTCAACAGGCACTATATTCAAGGCATGCTAAATACACCTGGCTTTTGTTTTGCCTGGAGGCACAAAGACATATAGCTTCTTCCTCATCAGTCTACTTCCAAATTTTGTCCGAAAATTAAAGTTTCCAACTTTGTATATGTGCTTTTTTCCTCTCCGTTTACTGATATCATTAATTTTACATTTGTGTTATAAATATGAAAATACAGCCAGAGAATAATCACAATGTCTTTGTTATTTGGTAAGGGAAGATGGAGGTAGGAATTTCTTGTGTTTGAAGATCCATTCATCACAGGGAAAATCATGACTTCTTCTTTGTGTGAAAACTTATGTTAAGTTGTGTGAGATTAATATTTGTGATGGTAAATAACTCATTTTCCTACACTCATGTATGGGATAAAGCACTATTAGAACTTAGGATAATACAAATCGTAAAACTATGGGAAATGAAGAAGAATTTGATTCATTTGGATTATTTTCAAGTATTTTATATTTCAGAAATGATTACTGAAAAGAGACAAATCCAAATGCTTAAAAAAGTGAAAATTTACACAGATACTCACTAAGTTAAGTTGACAAGAATAAACATACACAAAGTCTAATATTTTCCTCTGCATAGAATATGTTAGTAGTCATTTATGAATCAATACATCAAACTATTACTTTTCTGTGACTGTTAAGAAAATAACTACTTAAATTTAATACTAGATATTTTAAACTCATTTTTTGCAGTCCCAGAAAATATATCCTTTTTGTAGCTCTAGTGTATATATGAGAATGTGTCAATCATGTTGCAAGATGTTTCATAACTAAGTGTATCTGTCAGGAAGTCCTATTCAAGATCCATTGGAGTTATTCTGGGCAAATGACTCAAGTGAATTCTTTTGAAGATATCAACAACAATTACCAGGCTTAAAACATGTATGTGTAAATTTGGAAAATATAAAATGAAGTTTGGAAATATATTGTCAAGTCTCAAACCATTTAAAAGTAGAAACAACTTTTGTGAAGTTATTTTAATATTTTTCTTTAAGTAGTGAAAATATGATGATGTTTTCTCTTTTATTCTCAAGAACAAACATTTCAATAAGAGTGTCTGAGAAAGCTATTTACTAAATGACTTTCTTTCCAATATTTAATGAAAATTTATATACTGACCTTCTTTCAGAAAGTTAAAAATCATTCAAAAAATCATCCAGTCCTTTGTTTTAATGTTCCAGAGTGATTTTATTGTTTCTGAAATTCTAAAGATGATATACTAACTTAGAACTGTGCTGTGCTGTTATTGTCATTTTAAATGAACCTCACTTTCTATGTTCTTTTTTGGGAGGTGGATAGAAAAATATTGGAGGATATTAAACACTTTTGTAAAGAACCCAAACCCCTACCAAACATTTGACTTAAATATTTAAAAAGAAAAGGAAACATTTAACTCACGACCTCTAACACTGTTTTAAGTGTGTAAAATCTATTAAAAAATACATTTACAAGAGATTAGATTTTCTTTATTTTAGTATATATGAAGATATCTATAAAGGCAGCATATTACAATGTTATAAAACCTGTAGAATTTTAAAACGCTACATTTTCCATTTTATCAAAATCAACCTATAAGAGACAAGCTTATGTGGATGCACTGCTCTCTGTGAGTTTGGTACTATTTTCACTCTATTTTATAGATGAAGGAATTGAAACTCAAAGACGTTAGGTAACATGCCCCAGAGTGAGTTTCCTGATGCTATTTCTGGTTGCTTTCATGAATTAATCAGAATTCTATTTATTTTCAAACACGTTTCCATCGCTTATTTTCTTAATGCCTCTGTTCAATAGAGGTAGAGAGATTATGGTGGAAAATGTTTTCACTTGCCAAGGCTATGACTTCAGTCAAGTCACTTATCTCTCTGTGAGTTTCTTTTCTTGATTCTAAAATGTGTATTTTAATAACACTCCTACCAACATTTTATCGTTAAAAAATCAATGTATCTCAAGGTGCTTTGTAATCTGCAAAGTGTTCATTATAAGTCAACCATTTATTCAGTCACATATACAAGTTTTTTTCAGTATGCACTGTGTGTTCAGCACTGGCTTAGGACCTATATTAGCCTAGTCGTGCATTCAAAGTTTTTCAGAGCCCTTGAAACAACATCAAGCAACATCAATTTATATTAAGTTAAGATGCCTCTGGTCTAGAAGCAATGTTTATTAGCTTATTATTGCTGCATGACAAATTACCACAGACTTAGCAGTTTAAAACAACACCCATTTATTAATCCATAGTTTCTGCAGGTCAGAAGTCTGGGCATGGCTCAACTGGGTCCTCTGCTCAGAGACTAACGAGGCTGAAATGGAGATGTCAGACAGGCTGTGTTCTCATCTGAAAGCTTGAATAGGGAAGAATCCATTTCCTAGTTCATCCAGGTTGCTGGCAGAATTTGTTTTTTTGGTTTATTTCTGAGGTCCCTATTTCCTTGCTGACTGCCAGTGAGGGTCCTCCTCTGCAACTGGAGGCCACCCTCAACACCTAATCCTGCTGCTCACTCACAACATGGCAGCTTACTTCTTCAAAGTCATCAAGAGAATCCTTGAGATCAGGAAAAGTCTAAGTCCAATTTTAAGTGGCTTTCTCACTAGGAGAGGCCTACCCAGGCAAAATCTCTTATCTTTGCCACATAATATCACATAACCCTGGCAGTGAGATCCATCATATTCACAGGTCCCACCCACACTCAAGGAGAGGGAATTACACAAGGCATGAGCACCAGGGGACAGAAATCTTGATACTCTCTTAAAATTCTATCTACTTATCACAACTTGTCTGGAAATTGGATGTGAACAGTAGATGATGGTGACACACGTGCCTTATTCTCAGAACGTTATGAAGGCAGTCTAGATTTAGAAGGTGGAATGAAGAGGAAGCAAGTGATTTGCTCCTGGTGGATGTGGATTCTAAGCTTCTATCGCTGAAATGTACTTCTTTAACTATGAAATCAGCTAGCCTTGACAATCAGAATATGAGAGGCATTCTGAATTATCAAATTATGTTTAATGTCTTCTATCTTGGTCTTAGTCCCTGATATCACAAGACAAGACAAATTGCAATCCAGAGATCTGATTAATGAATGTATCAAAGTGGTTATTAAGATATTGCAAACGAAATAGGATCTCAATATTGTGAGATGTTGATTGAGTCAGAGACACATATACATAGACAATGGCACAAATCTGTCTGCATCCATGACCCAGACTTTGAAAGTTCACATTAACAAATGTCAAATACAAGAAATTGGCTATTCTTAGTCACTTTATATTTGATTCTTCCATCACAAGAGCTTCCCTCCTGGCTTCTATAGCTCAGATTGGGAAGTGACTGTCTGCAGTCATTATCTGTAAAAAATAGTCCACATTTTGATGGATCCTTATTACTTATTAAATGTTTAATAGGCTGCAAGACTCACTCTAAGCTCTGTTTCATTTCCCTTGGTGAATATAGTATTACTTGTTAAGGGAAGAATACTTGCAGTTCCTGGAGAGTTTTATAACTAGTAGTAGGAAAAACTCTAAGATACTTATTATTTTCTCCTATTTAGCTTACACTGAATCGAATTTACAAGTGTAATAACCTCACTGGAGAAAGTTACTAAAGTTGAATAGAGAAAAGAGGAGAGAAAAATCCTTATCTGTATACAGAAAACTAAAGAATTAAAGATATTTTTTTTTTCTGTGATCTACACAAGCTTCTATGTATTAAGAATAGAAAAAGGTCACTGGGCTAACAAGCAACCCCTGCTGTTTTTCTCATCGCTGGTTTCCTGTTCACTCTCTATACACTCGTTTCTTCTCTTTGTCTAATACATATTGACTTTCTTATTTCACAGACTCTGTGATATTTTGCAGCAAGGGTGGTAACCCAGAAGATTTTCTTTCAGTGCAAAACAAAGGGTCATAACCTCTGAAGATGTTTCATATATACTGGTTTTGAATGTTGTTTAGAAAAGGAAGAAATTCTGAAGTTTAAGGTAATATATTTTTACATGAAGTTTTCTTTCTTTAAAAACCCTAGCACAAGGTGTATACAGTTCGGAGATATACTGTGTATATATACATAAACAGTGCCTAGTTCTATATAGAATTAATGTTTACCCCACATGAAGCATGCATGTGCTTGTATACAAATTCATGTACACACATTCACACAGACACACTCTCTCTCTCTCTCACACACACACTCATACACACATACAAAAAAACGTAAATCTGGTTGGAGTAGAAGCCTAGTTTAACAGGGTTCAATTTTTTTTCTGGGACTGGATTCCACAAATTCAGTAAAAATGAATTGGCTACTTATGAACCAGAAAAAAAAAAAGTTGCCTCAGCCCTTTCCCCATGCCCAAGAAATGTCTTGGATGTTAATGTTCTTGCTCTTACTTTTCTAGGAGACAAATGTTTTCCTATTTATTATGTCTAACATCACTGATACCTATCATTCTCCATTTTCCTTATCTTGTCAAATATATATTGAAACCTCATTAGTGTCTCTCCCTTTTTACTGATGACCCTGAAAAAATGTGTAGGACACAGGGAATATTTTCTTTCAGATATATTTCTAATCCAGGAAACTTCTACTTGGGGAGAGCTTTCCATTTTCTCCTGAACCTTCAAGTGCCAGTCCTGAACTAAAATTCTGAGCATCAGTGGATTCATTGATTACCTCTACTTCTCTTCACCCAAACCCCTTTCTCTTTCAGCTTCTTCTAAAGCTCAAGACTTTAGAAGTTTCTTGGGCTGATCCACCATGGAAATGGACATTCTCAGCTTCTTAGTCTGCTCCATCCAATTTTATACTACTTTAAACGTGTTGACTGTTGATGCCAATACCTTGGAAAAGCTGCGGTACTCACTTTCTCTCTAGGTCTCCATTCTGTGTGTGTGTGTGTGTGTGTGTGTGTGTGTGTGTGTGTGTGTGTGTGTTTAACCTTAGAGTTGATAGATTTAGCAAACAAACCAGCAAATAAGACATCTAGATCAGTTTCAATTTCAGATAAACAATAGATAATTATTTAGATTGTTGTCACCCTTCTTGACTAGTCTTCCCATTTATGTGCAAGAGAGTAAGGATAGAGGAGAGGACAGTGGTACCACATCAACTGAGTCTTTTTATTTGTATTTCTTCAGGGAACAAAAGTTTTTCTAGATATGTCTCTCTGCTAGCAGGATTTCACTTAGGTTTCCAGATTCAACTGTGTTTTGTGGACATCATAGCTGTCAAGAAGCTGAAAACTGAGTACTGAGTTTCATTCTTTTAGGCCTTAAATTAGAAGACTGCAAGGGAGCATGGATCTAGGAAATGGTATTAAGTAAGCCAATACTCTACTCTGTAACACCCACCAAATTAAGTTTAAGAATTAAAAAATAGATATTTTTAAGGCAAATAAACCACAAAACCCTCATAAAATCCACCTTTCACTGACTCTTCTTGTAGAAAAAAACAAAACAAAACTTGAAGATGTACACACATACCATTAAAAAAAAAAAAGTTAAAAAAAATAAGCAAAGCAGCAATCATAGAATTAAACAGTGAACTAAACCCAGGACTAGAATTTTTTAAACTGCTGAATGTTAAAGGGATAGCAGGTAATAAAGGAATCTATAAAAAATATCTCCAGGTCTTCCCTGGTGGCGCAGTGGTTGAGAGTCCGCCTGCCGATGCAGGACACACGGGTTCGTGCCCCGTCCCGGGGGGATCCCACATGCCGTGGAGCGGCTGGGTCCGTGAGTCATGGCCGCTGAGCCTGCACGTCTGAAGCCTGTGCTCCACAACAGGAGAGGCCACAACAGTGAGAGGCCCGTGTAATGCAAAAAAAAAAAAAAAAAAATCTCCAAAAAGGTATTGCACTGCAATTTAAGGAAAGTTACAATTTTATGATGAGGACATTTTTTTTTCCTATAAAGAGGATGAAAAAGTAATCTAAAACTGTAACAAAAATAAAAAGCTATTCAACAAAGTCTTAATCCATCTATGATGGAAAAAAATATGGTATGATTTCTAAGCAATCAAGAGACACAAATGTACTGATATAGTTTTATGTATTTTCCTTATGGATTCAATCATAGCATTTGATCCTGAAGAAGTAGTTACTTAAGCATAATATTATGATTTTTCATATTACTTTTTAGTTTGTTCCATCAACATACAGAAAAAAACAATAAACTGAATTGTAATTTAAGAATGTAAGTATTCTAAACATGAAAATTGTCGAAGAATAACACAATAAACAGAAATTAAGAAGAGACAATAAGATAGATGAGTCATTTATAGAGTTTCAATAAATAGTGTCTATAATTAATAGATCAAGAATTAGTGTGACACATATGTACTCAGGTAAAGGATTAAAACTAACAAACAGACAAAAATTGGGAGGGTAATAGGAAAGAAATCATAAAAATTAGAACAAATTCTCTAATATTTCCTTACTTATGTTGGGAAATCAATAAATACTGTCTAAATACAATCAAATAAGAAGATGAAGTATAAGCATGATATTTTGATATATTCTTGAGAACTACAGAATGATCTGAAAGCATAAATAGTTAAAGTGGGTGAACACAAAGATACCATAGATATTTTATCACTGAGGATGGACTCCTCTTCAAGCTTACAGTTTAGGCATCCCATTTCATTAAGTTATGATGGTACCAATCAAAAGTATCATCACTTTTTAAAACCTTAAGGAAAAATATCTGGAAATTAAACTGCAATTTGATTCATAACTATAAATTAGAATTGTATTTTTATACATTTCAGAAAAGGTTTTTCAGACTTATATATAGATTTTTATCACATATCACCTTTGTGAATAAGTGAATGGGAAATAAAAGTGAAATAAGTTGGCTAGGTACTTTTAAAGTTCTTCATATGAAGAGTCTGAATCTCTGTTCATCTCAGTTTTATTAATGTCCCTGTATTTTTTCCCCAAAATATATTGTGCCTTGGACCATCAAGATAGTTTATGATAGATAATTTTCTCAGACTGCTCTGAATTGTCTCCATAATTTCCTTCTATGGACGCCAGTTTTACAAGACCTGTATTTATTTACCTTACTAGGATGTGTCTGTGGAAGGTTTCAAAATATAAACAGAATTGTTATTCCTCACTCAGATGGATCTTAAATAGTTTGAGATGAAATGTCAACATCTCAGTGGTATTATCCTGCCACAAGTAACAATGATGCTCACACATGCACGGACAGTGATGAGTTTGTTGTGAGTGCCCTCTGTCTGGCAGAATTATAGGAAGCAATCAATCATGAGATGCATCTTGATTTCAAAGATGTTAAAATATGAAAAAAATCTAACTTACAATGGATGAAATGTAATACTTTACCTACTGTAGGATTTTCCTGCTGCTGACTGACATGACCATCAAGCACTAACTTCTCAGATATTTAATGTTGAATAGGACACTTTAGTTTCTATGCCTCATTTCAATACATTCACCTACCTAAATTTTTCAGTGAATATTTTTAAAAATATCTTTACTCTGACTCTCACAGTGTACACAGTGTAAAGTATAATTTTCCCTTTGTCTGTTATGTTATCATGGTAAGGAAGAATATATAAAATGTGACTAGAGGAGTGTAAGAAGTAGCAATTGGTTTAATTGGCTTAAAAAAAATTGGACTGCACATATTCAAAGTCCTTAGATAGAGACCAGGCACAGGTGTTGTATTTGTCCAGGATAACCATGTGCCATTGCCCTTTGGGCCATGCACCAGATGATGCACTTACAAAGCGTTCAAGGCTCTGCTCAGGAGGGAGCCCCTTTTTTAAGTTACAGAAAGACAAATAATTTTGCCTAGTGATGGGCAAATTTCTAGACCAGTGCAGTCCGAGAGAGCAGGAGCAAGAACAAGAAACCGGTACCCTTGCTCGCTCCCTGAGTGGGGGATAAGCTGTTTTTTTAAATGGGGTGAGGGTAGGGTTGAGCAGTAGGCATAACTTAGGTGGTCTGCCCACCTCCTTGGTGGTGCTGTGTGCAAGGATCATGCCTAGTACCCTGCTTTTACTCCTGGCACCTCAGACATGGCAGTTGATTTGTGGCCTTTTTGTATCCTGTTGTTCATAATTGCCCCAACTGTGCAGGCATGCAGTTATTTTTAGTCCCTTACAGTTTCTTTGTATTCTGTTGCTCAAGGAGATGTTAGTCTAGAGGCAAGCACTGTAGTAAAGGATCCCAGGACCCAGCCTATCTCAGATCTACCTGCCATGGACAAACATGTGTATCTAAAAAGTCATGACTTGAGGTTAACTGACTTCTCAAGCAGCAGTGGTCACCCGAGTGCTGATGTGTAGATGAAGAGTGAGGCAAGATGTCCAGGTTAAGGGATGACATAGGCCTCATATTATGAAAGAAAGACAAGAAGGAACCTTAAGAAAGCCTATTCACTATTAGAATGGCAGTAGAGGCCCAAGCCAGGGAGGTTAGGTCATTTGTGGGTGGGATCGGCCTGGCATCTTAGCCTTTATTTTCAGGCCTGAATTTTGAGGGAGATTTATTTTCTATTTTTCTTCTTCTTGTTGACATCTCTCTCTCTCTCTCTCTCTCTCTCTCCCTCCCTCTCTCTCTCTCTCTCTCTCTCTCTCTCTCCTCTCTTCTATGTCTCTTTCTCTCATAATTTACCTCTGCTCCTGTTTTCCCCTTTCAGATCCAAAAATTTTTACATCAACCTTGATTAATCTCTTTTACCATTTCACTTTTTCTCCTTCCCTTGCTTCTCTTTGCTCTCCCACCGTGTGTTTGTTCCCTGCATCTTCTGTCTTGGGACATAAAATCTGTTCACTATTGATCCTTCATGGGCAGGAGTGCTTCTTCCCTTTGATATTAGTATATCTGCATGCTCAAGCACAAACTGCACACTCTATTACTATTGCCCAACCCTGTACTTATGCAGAACATCAGCTGCTTGCCATGGGTTTGTTGTGTTTAATGCTTGCTTATAATTTATACCCTACATAATTTCTTAAATTTCATCTGACTCTTTTTCATCAGGATGCCTTCAACATTCTGAGCTATATTTCTCAAGCTGTGTTATGCTTTGGTAAACACTCATAAATCTTTATTATTGCTGTATGCAATAAAGAGTTATTAGATTCTGTCTGTCTAAAACAGTCTGGTTTTGTTTTGTAAACATGTACACAGGAATTTGTAAAGTTAAGATTATTTTTTAGGCAGTTAAAAATAAGAATAAGCCTATTGGTAAGCTTATTTAGCCAATTAATAAAGCCATCATTTATAGAGGTGGATGTAAATTAAATAAAAACATATTTTGTTAGAAATTGTTAAGAAAATTTCCAATTTAAGGAAAAAAACACATAAGTCTAGGGCCTTTATTTGTTTTAGACAATATGGGTTTTAAGAATATAAAAATAGAAATCTATAAACAAACATTAAAATGAAACAAATTATAAAACGCTTTTAAAAACATTCTAGAGGAAAGCAGGCACATAATTCTATGTGCTAAATTTATTGAGTTCTTATTATGTGTCTAGTATTGTTCTAAATGCATGCATCCCCAAATATATTTAATACTTACAGTACCCTAACAAAAATTATTCCCATTTTTCACAGATGAGGAAATTAAGGTACAGAGAAGTTATTTAGCAAGAACATAACAGAACAAAGGTTCAGTCAAAAGGCATAGGTTTTCAGAGGTGTTTTTCTAAACGTTTATGTCAGACCACTTCTCATAAGGTATATGTCTTATTAGAATGAGGAAAGTACAGAACTATGACAGAAAATTTTTGTTAGTGTAGTAGAATTGATTACTATGAATATTAGTATACAATTTATCTATAGTCATAGAACACTCAGGTTTTAGCCAGGCACAAGATTCCTAGAATAAAACTACATTTTCCAGCATCCTCGAACCTAGGTGTGGCATGTGACTAATTTCTATGCAATGTGATGTAGAAGTAAGTAGTTTCTTCTTTTTTTTTTTTTTTTAAATCTTCAGGTTTGTACCCTTAAAAAGAAGTTTGATCCAGTCATATGTGACCTTTCCCCTTTCTCCTTTCTCAGTGTGTAGACTGCACACATGGTGTTGAGTCATCTTAAAGTATGAAGTCAGGTCATCCTGACTTGACTGACATGACAAAATAGAAAGCACCTCAACCTGATAAAAATTCATATTTCTGGCTCTCCATATTAACTTGGAACTACCTTAAAAAGAAATAAACTTCTATTTTCTTTAAACCACTGTTAACCCGGATCTTTGTTAAAACAGCCCAACCAATCTCTCAACCAACGTAAGTGAACTGACTTTACCTTGAAGTTCTTTGCATCAGTTATCACCAATTTCTTTCATGCCCATCCCTCACCATTTCTTTAGGTGTTGGCTAAGATGTCTGCTGGAGAAAAATGAGGAAAGCAGGCAGTGTTATATTTTCACTGTGACCCTGTTCAAGAACTTTATATCCAGCACCCCTTACAAGTTTATGAAATACATTGTGCATGTCTTACATACACACATACACACACACAAATGCACACATGCACACATACACTGTTTTTACATGCACAAACACACACACACACATGCACACATACACCGTTTTATCTCCATAAGGCATTGGAGATAGGGAAACTGTTCTGCACCATAAAATATGTCTCTGATATGAGATGTGAAGATAACAATATTTTCAGGAATATAGTAACCTAGTGTAAAATTCTTGGAAAATGTGACCTAACTTGATTTATTCAAATTGACTGAGACAGTGACTAAAGAAAGTCTTAGTTTACAGGAATCTGAATAGAGTAATCTAGTAGGTTCTCTTAGCATGTGAAGGCTACGGGTTTTTCATGCACTAAGTAGTATTAGAAATACCAGTTAAGTTGGTGTTTCAGCTCACAGATTTTTCTCACTAGTCCCTAAAAAGTTATAGGAGTGGGAAAAGAATTTCACTCTACATTGCTTTAACTGTTTTCGATTTTTACCTTAGACAAACAATGTACATAGAGTCAAACTGTATTCAGTTTGAAATAAGTTGACACTGCATATATTAAACTAAAAGGAAGGCTATGTGAGTACACTGAAACTGATTTATTATGCAATATTTACCTGTGGGAGAGAGAAACAGAATTCAATGCAGACTGATTCATCCCCCATTTTCTGTTCACAGAATCCCATAGGAAGTCATCTATCGTCATTTTATACCTATTTGGTATACTTGAATTTATCAGGCAGTAATAGAGTAAAACCGCGATCATGGATGATGGAGTAACCTGCTCCTCTGCATGTAGCTAGTATGCAGAGCTTCAGTTTTGTTTATTTCCCTCATTCACTTTGTGAGCATGAAATCACTGTAATCGTTTTTGAAAAAAAAACTTTTATGTTTTCACCTTATCAGTCAACCTAGGAGGTCTTCCCATGCTGTGTACTGTTTCTATCTCATGATGAATATCATTTTAAAATGTGGAGAGATGACCTTAATTTATTTATATATCTGGTTTGGTTAATCCTCTTATCACAACTCATTGCTAGGGCATGGCTTTCTGTAAACTCTCTTCTTCTAGATTATACTGTTTGCTCTCCAAATGAAAACAGCATTGCTTTCTTCATGTATTATTCCAAATGCTATTTTTTAAAACTAGATTTACTAGATACCTATATACTAGTAGGGGTAGGGTTGGGGAAGACAAATTTGAGGATTGAATATATCTAAATTTATTTCTTTATCTATTACTCCCTCCTCACTGAATTGTTATGAATTACTTCTAGTATTATACTTCCATTATTTTTAGTAATATCTGTTGTCATTAAAAATATAAAAAAGTTTGAGTGCCATTAATAATCTCCATTTACTTAAAATATGCAAATATATGCATGAAGACCAGCAAAAAATCAAAGAGTTTATTTTTCTAAATGTATACAGTAAAACTTCTAAGTCCAAGTGATAATTCAACAAAATAGTAATTTGGAATGTTGTTACTCCAATAACATTATCAATGTTTAAAACTTCTATGGAATATTTCTCATGAATCTTCAGAACTATTTTATACATTTTACAAAATGACCACTTTTATTACCTGAGAGCCACACATTATTTTATAACCCAAAGGGCCTTTGTTCCAGTTTCATTTCTTCCCATATTCTAATTCAAACTGAGGGAATTTTGACTCTTTTTAAGATATTAAATCCATACATGATAAAATTTTGCCAACAATAAAAATGTTCATGTCCAATTTCAGCTCATTATTTTCCCCTACAACTCATTTTTCTTCTTGATGTTCCAGTTTCTTTCTCCTTACTCTTTCAGGCTTGAAATGTGGATAATATATTTCCTTTTCTTTTCCCCATTTTCCTTAGATCAATTTTGAAATCCTCCGATTCTGTGGGATCCCCAAACTTCCCTCATCTCTGTACTAAGAGCCACCACCAAATCTCTTTAGGACTTTATTACTTCTTGTTTTGTAACTGCTAGCCACAAAAGCTAGCCTCAACCTCCTTCCAGTTCTTAATCCCCTCACATTGTATCTTGAAGGCTGGGATATGTGCACCTTGCCTAGGGCACATCTACAGGCTGGCACTGACACTTCACGCAGTAGCACAACTTTAATTAAGACTGGTCTGTGGCCATAACAGGAAATAACTAATTTGTTCTAATCAGTATGACTATAATGATCACAGTTCTCTTAAACTGTTACAGGTACAGGTGAAGGTGCAAATGAATATAGCTGGAAAAGTTCCTTTGTATGGATATATTTACTCAGGAAAGATTGCAGATTTTCTTTACTTTTTTTTTTTTTTTTTAATAGGTTGGAACAGTGCAACAGTATGACCTTGTTCCAGTCTAGGATGTGAAACCTTATCTAGAACAAATGTCAGGCAAACTAACTGAAGCTGATTGCCTATTTTCTCTGGAGCAATATCAAACACTTGTTGTACCTTGGTGATGAGATTCCCTAATTGATTAGCGGAGGACTCATTCCAAAACAAAGAGAATGACTATGGCCTTCTAACTCCCTTAACTGACTTGTGGAAAACATGTTCTAAATGGTACTCTAACAGGTTCTTCTGAAGTCATCATTTTAAAATTCATGATACTGATATCATCAGTGCAAAATATTCCATTACTGCAGCTCAAGTCATCATTGACCTTAACATTAATTATACAAATTACTCATAAATGCTACTACAATTTCAGTATTTTCCAATTCTGTTTTTTTTTTTTTCTGGGAGTGGGAACATTTGATACTAATGCTATATTATCAAGCACCTACACTTTCTAAAGGGAAACTCATGTCATTTCAACTTTCCCTTTCCCTCTCCAGGTACCTTAGAGTTCATAAAAAAAACTCTGAAGGAAACAAGTTCAAAGTCATGCCTATTCATAAAATTTATGACCTCTGTTCTCTGCTGTCAAAGCCAGTGGCATGGAGTGTTAATAATACCTGCTGATCAGGAAGCTGTATTTAGTCTCCCTCTGTTGCTGAGCATTTACCTGTCCTCATGGAATCCATATTTCCAGTCTTCTTCAGGTATCATCTTTCACTCTCCACAGCTCAACTAAATTAAACGTGGAATGTTTGGTTACAATTTCCCTAGAAATAAAACTATTTTGAGCTCAGTTAGAGAGGTCCTTAGCAGATATTATTTCAGAAAAGTTCTCTTCAGTTACTGGAACTCTGTTCCAAGAAGGGAGGGTCAAAAACATTTGAATAGATGGGATCGAAGAATATTCTGAAATGCACTTTTATTTTTAAACTTGACCTTTTGTCCATAATTATCAGCCATTGTTTTTCAATTTCTGATTTTCACTTGATGTGGAAATTCAGAAAAAGAAATTAATGCACAACATTGTTCATTGCCATTGCTATGCCTTAGCTTATTATTTCCCTTACTTGGCAGATATGTATCATTAATATTTGCTGGCATTTTTTGGAGGAGTTTACTATGTATGAGGAGCTGTCCTAAGCCCTTGAGATGGAGTAACTCATTTAATCCTTAAAGCAATCCAGTGAGCTAACTGTATTTTTGTCCTTACTTTAGAGATGATAAAACTGAAACATTGAGAGATTAACAAATTGTTATGTTCTTACTGCCCGGCACATGGTAATATTAAAAAAATATAATTTCATTGAATGAATAAATAAATGGGTAAGTGAAAACTGTTCTCTAGAGCTAACTTAAAGAACAATCTTTAAATACTATGAGATACTGATATGAATTTCTCATATCATTTCACTAGAATTTCTAGGAAATTTTATATCAGAATTTTAGAAATTCTGAATTTTCCTTTCTCTGGCTGGGTTTGGCTTCTCGTCCTCTTGAGTCTTCCAAATACTACTGATCTCCTTTTACCTCGTGTTGTTTTGCTCAAGGTCATTCTGTATTAGAATAGTTATGCCCTTTGGTTCAAGACCAATATTTTTAGACTCTGCTTTAATTCTTATCCAAAGATTACCTTAACTATGAGATTTTAATAAAGTATTTTGCTGAGTGACTTTTGTGTCCTTCACCAAAGGATTCCATTAGTTATTAAAGCAACTCCTCACTTATTATTTGTGTGATTTTATGCCTTCAGCCTCTCTCAGTTTGAATGATCTGTATGCCCTGGTTGCCATCATTACTACTCTTGCCCTAGCCTTCTGAATGCTCTCTTGGTTGATATGGAAGACATCTTAAAACCAAGGGCAGTTTGGAGGAAATACACTGCAAATTTTGGGTTAACAGTGCACACAGCCACAGTCATGAGAAATACAACTAAAAAGAAGATCAGAATTCAATAGCTTGGATTCTGATATTGGATTACTGGCTGTGTTATAAAATTCATTTATTAAATCACTCACTTATTCAAGTAGAAGCCCCTGAGAACATGCTATATACCAAGCAAAGTCTAGTTATGTGAAATACGAAGAGTAAAAATAAATATATCCATTTTTTCCCCAAGAGCTCACAAAATTTACCAAGTCTTATATAACAAGCCACCTTGTACTGAAAAAGAATAACATTGTCCCCAGCTTCCTAGATAAATCTGATCAATAGTCTTTGCTCTCCTACTATGTGTGAATTAGTAGGAGATACAAAGATAAAGGAACACACATATAACAATTGAAATTTAAACAAAAGTATTATTCTGGTTTAAATAAATGAATTAGACACTGTTTATTTATAAAGTTTGCCTACACATTTGCTAGTTATTATTGCCAGTTCAATTTTTTCACCTAATATCTAACATTTGAGACCACTGTCCTAATTCCTGAATTACAACTACAGTAATTCCTTTAGTAAAGTTATTTTGATGGTAAACTTTCATGGTTTATGGACGACATTCATGCTTAAGAATTTTGCTGAGTGTTCAGTTCCAGGCTGATCATTTTATTATTTTGTGCTTTGGAAATATTATTACATTATCTTTTTAGACAAATTTACTGTTACACTAATTTTCACTCTTTTACAAATTTTATATATATTATATATATATACTATATTAAAAATTATTAATAGTATAATATTTGACAAAATTTATTTTAAGACAGAACATTAGGTGAAAGATAGCAAAATTAACAAATTTTAAACATTAAAATTCACAAAAGTTGACCTAATAGAAATCTATCATCTATGTATCTGTGTATCTATCTATCATCATGTTATTCCTGCACACAAATGTGGAATAAATATTTAAACACACTTTGAATAGTTATAAAATTTAATCACATACATGTCCATGTAAAATGTCTCAATACTTTTTAAAGAACTAAAATTTTGGACAAAATGTAATTAAGCTAGATAATTAATAGCTGGATATTAATAATATCCAAAAGAAGAAAATGTTAGAAATTAGTAAACCTGCCTCTGAAATACCTAGGAATTAAACAAATAACTGAAAATGGAAAATAAAAATTATTTTAAACTTAATGATAATGAAAATATTATTCATAAAACTTGTAATTAGAGACCTAACTACTTAAATAGAGAAGAATAAAGATTAAAAATTAATCCAGTTCAAGATATTAGAAAAATACATCTGTTAAAACAAAATTTAAAGTGATAAATATAAACACAGAAATTAATCAAAAGGAAAGATTAACAAAGATGTAGTTGGTTATACAAAAGTCTAATAAAAATGATAAACTTCTTTAAAATTGATATAAAAATAGAGGGTGCAAATATATTTAACAAATTATAGATATTTCAAATACAAAATTACTGAATGATATAAAAATCTTTATGCTCATAAATTTAAGGTATAAGAAGTTAATAAATTTCTAGAAAAATATAACACTGAAACTGACTAAAAGAAAAATAGAAAGTATAACCAGTTCTAGTCATTAAAAAAGTAAAACAGTCACATATTTCTCAAAACAAACAAACAAACAAGCAAATGAGCCTCAAGGCTTGATATATTTACTGTGAAGTTCTACTAAAATGTGAAGTGTTTTAGAATAAAGGCTTTTAGAATATTATTATCTCAGGAGAGAAAATGATTTTTAAACTAAACTTACCAGAAAGTAAAGATTGATAAATTTATATAAATTCTATTTGATTTTGTTTTTCATCAAAAGATACAAGAAGAATGAAAAACAAATTATAACATGGGAAATACTATTTTCAACCCTTGAATCCAATGAAGACTAGTTTCAAGAATGTATTTTAAAAACTCCTAAAAGTCATTAGTGGATTAAAATATCAGTAACTAATTTCTCACACTGTATATCCATCACAGGTGGGCTTTGACCTTACTCTATCATCTTATTTAGGGACCCAGGCTCTTAGAGCAAATGCATTTGAAACTTACTGGCCTCAGGACAGAGGGTAAAGAGTCATGAAAATCACAATCACACTGTTAAATACTGAACACAGAAGTGACACATGGTTTTTACCCACACTGTGTTCACTCTGACATCAGTAGGGCAATGCTGTATACTCCTCTGGGAGGAGAACCACTAGTAAGTGCCCCTCAGGTATGGATGGAGGAGATTTAAATGTTCATACAGTCCCTCACGGGACATGTCACAGGCAAGAAATATGTTAAATGATGTGAAATCTCATAATCAATCATGAACATGCCAACTAAAACCACAGAGAGATCCATTGATTTACCAGGCTGGAAAAGATGAAAAAAAAATCTGATGGTAACAATTTTGGTGAAGATTTGGAGCAACTAATGAGATACTCGAATATTGTGGTGAGAGTATATATTGATAGAACCACTTTGGAAAGGTATTTATCATTACCTAGTAAAGTTAAAGGTTTAGCATTCCCATGACCTAGGCTTCATTATTTGCAATATACCCACCTTCACAGGTACTCTAAGAGACATATACAAGAGTCAAAAGAGAATTGTTTTTAATACCCCCAAATTGGAAATACCTTAAATTTGTAATAATAGTAAGATAGACAAATAATTAATATATTTATCTATTTTACTTATTGATGTCACCACTCACATAATGAAGTAATACACAAAAATAAAAATAATAAACCACAGCACATACAAAACCACAAATGTTTTTCATGAGCATTATTTAAGGAAAAATCATTAATTCATAAAAGAATATTTGGTGTGATTCTACTAATATAAAGCTCAAAACAGGCAATTATAAACTAGGATGATATATACATAGTTAATTAAATCATACACTCAAACAAGGAAATAATTAATTTTTAAAAGTCATAATAGAAACAAACAAACAAAAAATATCTTGTATGTCTTTAAAACCAAAGACCTATCTACTCCCCACCACCTTACCCTTTTAACTTGAATTATTAATGTCAGGAACTTATTAGAAGTAGAAATCTTCTGTGCTTAAATCTATAAAGAAGAGTAAAGATTTTCTACTAAGTTACATCTGAGTTTGGGTTAATTTTAAAGGCATAATAAATTGCCTTAAAAAGAATCATTATCAGAATACCAAATGATACAGGGATAAAAATACACCAAATATGAAATTTTCACAGTACTGGAAAAATACATCTTTTTTTACTTAAGAATAAAACTGAGTCTACCCCTTAAAAAAAAAATCCTCCTCACTGCAGTAATAGTATTTCCTTAAAGCATTTTCTGTAGTTTCGGCCTTTGTCAACCTAAAAAGATTTCAGGCATACAAATTGCAGGCAGCTTAGTTTTTAGCCAAATCAACTTGAAAATTTCTGCCCATAAAAATCTCTCACTTCTCTAGCTCTCAAACAGATTTAAGTGAGGAAAATCTGGTCCTTTATGTTCTACTGGTTAGGTTGCCTAGCTACCACTCCACCCTGCAGCTCACACTGTGGGTTAGGTGTAAAGTTAACCATTACAACACTTACAGGAATACAACTAAACATACAAACACATGTAATAAAATAACATACCTGCAAAAATCATGTGGCAGGCTTTCAATCAGGCTAAACTCCTTTAGGATATGAGCTCTATTTTCTTTCTCATAAATTTGATTTCTAAAGAAGCTATGTACGCATAACTACAGAACTGATTACATGTTTACCTGTTTTTTAAAAAGTTTTTTTTTCACTGATTTGAAAGAGTTCAATTTAAGATGTATCTGGTGAATTTTTTAAAAACTTGTTAAATAAATGAATATTTAAATTCAGAATTTATTTGAAGAGACATGGTTTGGTAATGAATAAAGCATATATGCTTAGGTTATGTTAATATTACCAACTTACTAAGACATTTTCAAAGAAAAAGAAAAATATTTATAAGCTACAATCTCCTAAAATATATATTTTTTATAATGTACATTCTTTATTTTGTCAGAAATATGTATATTATTTGTATCTTACTAATAAGAGTTGTTATCACTAAAACCACAATAAAGATAATTTCTTGTCAAATATCGTACTTTAGTTCTTAACCAAATCCTTATTTGATTGGTGCCCTATTCTGGATCATTTATACTTGTAATTTTCAACTGGGGCTTGCCACAGAAATTCTCATCAAAGTCTTTTTCAAAAACAAATGAAGGATATTCTTAGCTGTTTTCAACATGTCTGTAAAATAATGATCCAGGTATGGTGCAAAAACATCTAAGCCTGCTTTAGCAAATTGTTAGCATACAAGTATTCTTTCTTGTGAAAGGTTCTTCTTTAGATGCTTATAAAATGTATTATTTGAAGAGACATGTAATCTCTATTTTCTATTCCTAGTACATATAAACTAAATCAAATTTTGAGACCAATTATGTGTTTAAGTTATTAGTCTTACCCCCTAGTTTTCATTTGCCCTAAGTCATAAGGAGAACTTTAATTAAGATGCATTATTGACACACATTAATTATAGGAGTACTTACATTACTCATGCAAATCTCTTACTTAGGTTTAATATTTTCCTGTGAACTGCAATGCATTAGTTTTTTCTAAAGAAAAAACTTATGTTAGAGATAAATGATTTTCAAAAATGTGGCTGCTTTGGTTTCTTATCCATTTTCTCAGTTGAACATTACCTTTCTGCAAGAAAAGAAAATGATTTTACATCGTTTCCCAAGCTGATTATAATCGGAGCATCATCACTGAAGAATATTTAAAGCCCTAATTACTGTTGATTAGTTCTTTTGCTACCTTATAATGAAACTGAAAGTAAATATTTTCATTTTCATTTGTGAGGTGTCAAAAATTTGAGAGTAAGCAGGTAGTACCTAAATAGTGAGGCTGAATAACTTGATGGGCTGAGCCCTGTGTGGGAAACAGAAACCGAAAGTACTGATCTTGATACAAAAATAGTAATATTTTGAAAATTCATGACAGCATTTCTGGGCATGAAACCTCAGAACTTCTTGTGCATTCCTGGTGTGAGGAATGCATTCTCAAAGTTGTAAATAAATAAAATATTTTTTCATACTTATTATGTATTTCTCATAGATTGATCAGTTCAATAAAGGACACACAAAAATGGACCACGGAATTTCCTAAGTAGAAATTCAGTGCCTCACAGTTGTCATTAATTCCTCTTATTGTTGTTGACCTCATGGTCCCTTGTTCTCCTGAGTGTGCCCAAGGCAGTTCTTCCTGTCAGTGACTGAAAAGAATCATTGATTCTCTCCTAACTATTCAGTGCAACACAGACCAACAGTTGAGGGATGTGTTAATGGCAAGATTGGGAGTACAGGACAAAATTTTCAGAGGCATGGGGAGGCATATATGATTCAGAAACATATTGCCTGAATTAACAACACACACATAGTTATAGAGAGAAATTTAATGAAGAGTTATAAAAATGGATATAAAAAGCAGAGTTGCCAAAGACAAAAAGATAAAGGAAAGAAAACAAGGTATTCCTTGAATAAACAAGTAACATTTGGGTAAGGAGGGAGGAGGAGGGGACAAAAGGGGGATGACAGACAGATGGAGCTGGCTTACAAAAGTGCAGGATTAGACTAGGGAACTTCAATTTAACATTCAACAAAGGGTGAGAAAGTTCTCTTGCACAGACTGGAATACCTTTTCCTGTAGTAGAAAAAGAAATATTAAAAGCCTTTATTATTGCACTGGAGCAGATAATTAGGCAATTAAAACTATTAAAATTGGATAGACTATCAGAATTTATAAAGCATGCCTGCCAAGTTTTAACTTTTCAAACAATGACTTGGCTTTTGAAATGCTACCGTTGTTTTAAAAAATTGTTAGTGCTTTGTTGCTAAGTCTGCTTTCCATTATTGGAAATCAGAAATATTGAAGGTAGAAGTAGGATGTAATGTTAGAGAAAAAAAAAAATTTGTAAGAAATTCATAAATAGAAGGTAAAAAAGCAAGGCTGGGCAATGGGAACAAAGATTGTGAATTAAAGACAATCATATTAGCTAAGAATAGTTCTTTTTGAGAGAAGGACTAACATCAGAAGCCTTTTGTAGAGAATGTACATTAAACATTCAATCATTCATGTAGCAAATTAATAGAATTGCCCTACATTTTTATGAATTTAAATGTCTGAAACACAGTAATTAAATGGGAATTAAATTTAAGATTTATAGCAAAATTTCTAAGAGATAAGTTTTTTTTTTGAAATCTTTAAGTAATATGTAATTCAGAATAACTGACTATTCTAATATTTCACTAAAAATAAAATGGTAGTTAAAATTTGGCTTCTGGGGCTTCCCTGGTGGCGCAGTGGTTGAGAGTCCGCCTGCCGATGCAGGGGACACGGGTTCGTGCCCTGGTCCGGGAAGATCCCACATGCCACGGAGTGGCTGGGCCTGTGAGTCGTGGCTGCTGAGCCTGCGCATCTGGAGCCTGTGAGCCGCAATGGGAGAGGCCACAACAGTGAGAGGCCCGCGTACCACAATAAAAAAAAAAAAAAAAAAAAAATTTGGCTTCTAACTGGGCCAAAGAGGAAAATATTATCACTGAGGGCAAATTAAGTCTCTTTTGTTATCCTACCTCAAATATATCATCATCTGTAGTTGTCATTTGACCATTACTATAGCAACCTCAGGGTCTGGTTTGTACTATAGAAATATGCTTAAATAGTTAAGCCTAGAATGAGACTCTAATATATTCTTGAATGCTTTATTTATTTATTTAATTTTTATTATTATTTTTTTGTGGTACGCAGGTCTCTCACTGTTGTGGCCTCTCCCGTTGCGGAGCACAGGCTATGGACACGCAGGCTCAGAGGCCATGGCTCACGGGCCTAGCCACTCCGTGGCATGTGGGATCTTCCCGGACCGGGGCATGAACCCGTGTCCCCTGCATCTGCAGGTGGACTCTCAACCACTGCACCACAAGGGAAGCCCTTGAATGCTTTATTAAACCACTAAAAATCCCACTTAAAATGTGGATGGCATCTGATTTTATATTTTGGACCTTAGATAAAAATTGGACCACATTTCAGGAGCATATTGTACTGTTTTAAAATTTTCAGCAGCATGTTACACTATATTTCTGAGGGAATAAATACTGTTATATGTTAAACTAATTTATTTTCAATTTTATTGTTTGTTTTTTCATTTTTAGGGTAACATCGGGGCTTTACTATATATGTCCAAAGAAATCATGACTTTCAAGAATAAAATAAGCATAATTATTTTTCTAATCAGAGAAAAATTGTTCAAAGCAGTGTATTGTTATATACAAAGAGTCAGTGTTCAAGATTTCAAGTCAAGATGACTTATTAATGGCATGCTGAAATATCCTTCTCACTTCATATAATATTTATTTAACTTTTACTAGATAGCCATGTTCAAAATAAGAAAAGGGAATCCCCAAGTGACCAGAAAAAATTGGGTATCCAGAAAGTGAGCAAAAGTGAAATTCACATGGTCCACAGAGGGAAGAGGAGTAAATATGGATATTAGGGATAGGATTTAAAACTCACATAGACTCTTAGTTTAAAATGGTCTGAATAAAGCCAGAGACCAGAAAGATACTTCACAGCCAATAAATAAGGATTATAACATACATCTCTGTCTGCTATCTTGGGACTTCAGATGAAGACGGTTCCCTATATAGGCTGAAATATAGGAGAATCAACCACAAAAAGACTGAAAACCTAAACCTCATCTAGTGTCAGTTTCAGCAAAAGGAAAATGGGAATAAAATTCAATACTGACAATACCTGAACTCACAATGACATTTAAGCCTCTAGTAAATGAGCAATTGTAAGCACTGTTTTGGAATTTACCAGGAACTTGTACCAGTGGAAACCCCCTACAAGGACACAGTGGAAGATGATTACTGCTGAAGATGAGCTCACAAAAAAAACTAGAGAATATATGGGGAGTATTGCTACATGGAAGGCTGTCCACAGACTAAAGCTAGAAAAATTCATAGCAGAATTTGAAGAAAGTAGAGGAAGATTAGAGGCACTGTAAAGATCTGTATTAGGAATTGTGGTTTTCAGTCATTATTAGGATCTTTGTCAGAGTGTTTGAAAACAACAGATGCTCAGACCCCATGCTTAGAGGTTTTGGTTAAATCTAAGCATGTAAGTTGATGGTACTGGTAGTGA
>RJWK010003575.1:52554-63536 GCA_004363435.1 Platanista minor
AAAAAAAAAAAAAAAAGAAAATAGTTGCAAAAAGACTTGGGATGAGATAGCTCATATGAAACATTCATAAAACATTGTAAAATATGGAATTAAAAACAGTTATTTTAATTTAAAAAAATCAATATATTGTTAAAGATGAAACAAGCTGAGAGATTCCCACCACTGTTCTTGAGTAAGTTATAGTTTACTGTGAGATGTCAATTATCATACCTTTTAATTTTAAAATAATTTTACAACCATTGAAATGTGTATACTTGAAATTTTGTTAGAACATTTTTATATCACACTTCATAAAAATCCTGAATTCATAATTCATATTTTTACCCCTGTGACTTGGTGATCTGTTCCTGCCACTAGAGAGTGTTCTTTCTATATTGGTCACACTGCATGGTCCCATCACCATCTTTGATCAGTTAAGTATCTCAGTTTGATGATTACTTATTGTAATTTTTACTTTCAGTGGTATTCCTTGTTATGAGAGTATATAAAATATGTTCTTTAATTCTGCAATATTTTTAATCTAGAATTTTTTGTTGAATTGTTCTAGAAATTATTTTCCTCATCTGATCTTAATTTCTCATATGCTTAATTGCTTTCATTGATTTTTCTTTTTAACCTTTCTTTCCTTTACCATTAATGTTTTATATACTAAAAGCCACAATTTTATATTTGATAGAATTTCATAATAAATTATTTTTTAGAAATGAAAAAATGTTGATGCATAAAATGAGTTTCTCAAAACTGATTTCTCTAGTACTTTATTATATAAATATATTATTGCTTTTTTGTGACTTTATAGAATTATACTTATTGAGTTAAAATTACTATTTCAATATTCTTTGCTTTATTAACATGCTAGATTTGTCAATACTTCCATCATAATTTTGAAAAACCTTATTTAAAAAAAATTTATTTCTAAAGCCTAAATGCTTCCACTTAAGTATCTTGCATTCAAAATAATTTAACTTTTACTTCATAGTCCAAGCATAATAAATAATGTTATGGTTTCAATCATCAAAGATACAAGTAAATGTAGTTACCAAAGAAAAGGACACCAAAAAATAGGAAAGAAAAAGAGAGAGAGGAGAGGAGGGAAGGAGAAAAGAAGGAAAAGAGGGAAGAAAGAAGGAGGGGAAAGGGAAAGGAAGGAAGGAAAATTTTTTTAAATTAAGATACACGAATATATTTTAGTGTGACTCAATAATTTTTTCAGTTTTCAAGCTAAACAGTCTATTGGGTGTTTATCAAGTAAAGTCATGATGCCATGTATTGTATAGTTATATTAGTTATACCAACAATAGTGCCAAACTTTATATAATTATATTAGCAAATTACTATAAAAATATTCATTGTTGGCAGAAAAAGATTTGAACATTAAAAATTTCTTCTGTAAGACATCACAAGAGTATTAGATTGAGCTCAGTAAGCAAGTTGCAGTGCCTTGCAGTTAATAGCTGAAATCACAATAGCACACACAATTGCAGAACAATTCTCTTAACTAGCCTGCATGGACATTGTCAACATTTGGTGCCAATAAAACAAGAGAAATAGAAAGGCTTTGTTTCTGAAGAACAAGGTTAATACTCACAATGATAACATATGAGTTGATATAGATAAATCACAAAACTGGATTTTTAAATCCAAAACACTTTTATTACAGATTGACTCACCTGAAGATATTAGTGACTGTTCTTGGTTAGTAGCACTAGTTATAAATCTTGTAACATTATTGAAAGAATGTCGGTTGTTCTGCTAAATATTTCTAATAAACTACTTGAATAAGCAGACTTGTCTTTTACTCGAGTGCCCTATAAATATTAATTTTTTCTATAAGTCCCATGATGAGATAAAAGCTGGGAAACAGTGAGAATAAAAACTATGTACAGATATTTAGTGAGTTTAAAAGCAGAGCAAGGAAATGTCCTACAATCCACTAAGGGAGGATAAAAAGATGGCAGATAGAAAACAGAAATAGGGAGACAAAGAGATTATGGTGAATCTCTGTAAAATACTTCTAAAAGAAGAGCTGTAAGAGGATATAAAGTGAATGCTAGGGAGAAAATATTTGAAACAATCAAACCTGAGATTATTCCATAATGAACAAACATATGAATCATCAGACTGAGGAGCACCTGGAGTTGGAATAGATACATCACAGTGAAATCACACAACATCAGGCCAGAGAGAAAATTCTAGAATCTATCAGAGAGAGAAATTCAGATTATTTACAGAATAGTACCAGGACAAACAAACTTTTCTTTAGTTACAATGGCTGAGAAAATAAATGTATATGATTACTTAGAAAGTTTATTCCCAGAGGAAGTTTATAAGAGAACTATCAAAGGATGTACTTCTATAGGTAAAGAAAACATGAATTTAGAAGAAAGGAATAAGACAAAACATTAATAATAAGAATACATATTGGTAAAATAAAACAATAATTTAGCTAAGTATTAACAACAAATAAGAAGTAAAATACAAAGAAAAAAGAATAAAATTAATATAGATTTTATGGTTAGTAATAAATGTGAACTAAATCTGCAAAAATGACATGAGAGTCAGGGAGAAGAAGTTCATAAGAAACTGAAGTATGTTGTGTGTCTTTTGTGCCTTGTTCTGGATAAAAAGCAAGGCATTGATTAATATTAGCATTTATTAGGGAAAAATGTAGATATAATTTTTTTTTTGTTTGCTTTTTTGTTTTGTTTTTGCAGTACACGTGCCTCTCACTGCTGTGGCCTCTCCTGTTGCGGAGCACAGGCTCCGGACGCGCAGGCTCAGCGGCCATGGCTCACGGACCCAGCCGCTCCGTGGCATGTGGGATCTTCCCAGACCAGGGCACGAACCCGTGTCCCCTGCATTGGCAGGCGGACTCTCAACCACTGCACCACCAGGGAAGCCCAGATATAATTGTTAACAACTAAAAGGAAAAGTAAGAAGAAATATACACTGTGCAAATGTGAAGATGAAAATTAAGGGAGGAAAAAATGAACAAAAGTCAGAAGAGGCTAAAAACAAACAAACAAAAAGAAAATTATGTTAAAAGGAAATGACTAAAACAGTCCAAACTGTCAGTAATTGCAACAAATATAAACAGACTTAACTCCATATTAGATGATAAAAAGTCTTTCATCAGGTGAAAGCTGAAATTCAGATATATGCTCCTTTTAGAGAAATAAATCAGAGGACATACAGTAGTTGAGTGTAAAGGGATAGAAAAATAAACACACAATAGTAAATGCTATCTCATAAATCCTGGTGCAGGAAAGTTAACCACAGGTAAAAGAGAATGCAAGGTAAATGCTTTTAAAAGGGGCAGAGAGTCCATTTTAAGTGTTTTGTTTTGTTTTGTTTTAAAGGGTTATTGGGAAAGAAAATTTTTCCTCTACCCTTATAAGCTTTTATAGCTGGTCCATTAAAACAGACCTAAGACAGATAAACAGAAAAAAAAATTAATTTCATACATACAGGAATCTCACATAGATATGAAAGACTCAAAGACAGATAACTGGGCTTTATGCCATCCTGAGCTACAGGGAAAGTAGGGGTCAGGAAGAAAGTCATTCTCAGGAAGATGAGAAGAGAATAGTTTGGTAAACAAATGTTTGTCATGCCATGCAGAGACAACAGGACACAGAGAGGAATGTGGACAAACAGACCCTGCCAGCTCTCCCAGCTTACCACTCCAGCCCATACTCTTTGTAGTATCTCTTGTAATAACTCTCTTCCTGGACCAGGCCCTCTGTCTAAATTCTTTTAGGCAGTTAAGGGAGAGGTAAAGTGTTTCTTGAATCTGCTGGGTCTTGATTGCCTTCAGATCAAAATAATCCTCATACCAAAGTGGCATATTTTGGGATTATGTATTCTGCTCTCCTGCTTTATCAATTGTCCAAACATAAAAGGCAAAGGAAAATGACAATTGAAAACAACAGTGGGTCTCTTAGGTCTGAGAAAGGAGTGAAAGGCTCAGGGCACAACCTTTAAATGAATGACATAGTCATTGAGGATGCAACATAAACTGGTTAGAACAAATTAGGCCCAAGATCGTGGAAGATTCGACTTCCAGTAGACCTTGAACCACATAATACACTCATTGTAATGCATTAACATGCTAAAAGACACACCCACAGGCACCATGACAATTACAAGGTCAACCATGAAAGGCCAAAGAGTGGGCAGCGACCCAATTCCCCACCCCTTCCCCAAAATACTTGGAATAACCTTCCCACTCAAGCGCCTATGAAATTACCCAGCCCATAAAAACTAAACACCCCATATATAGCCACTCTCACTTTGTGAGACGGACCTCATTCTGTCTAGGGAATGTGTAACTCTCAGAGCCTCCCGCCTTCTGAGATGGCCCACAATCTGTCCATGGAGTGCGTATCTCCCTAAATAAACCTGCTAGCCTGCTTAATTCTTGGGGCAGAGCCCCCTTGACTGCCTGCTTGTGTCCCTCACAAGTGTCCTATATTAATAAATCCACTTCTTGCTGATCACTTTGCCTCTTGCTGAATTCCTTCTGCACTGAGACATTAAGAACTGAGCTTCATTAAGCTAATGTTTATCTGTGCCACTTTCAAATTTGCCATGGTTGTCAATAACCATTTTTAATGGACTCAGTAATTGCTTTATACAGTTTGGTTTGAAACAGAGTAAATGTTACATTATTTTACATAATAAACAATTTATAGTTTATTAATACTATTAGATTAATATTGGGTTCTTTTTATTTCATTTCAAAACAACATTTTACTTATTACTAGGCAATTCATTATCCTTGTAAAGTCCCAGAAAATATAATATCAGAAAATATATAAAATAATCAGTTTTAATTCCAACATATAAAGGTAAGTATTGCTAATATATTGAATTGTGTTCTTTCAAAAAAGGTGGTTATGATGATAATAACTCTAATTTATTGTGTTCTTACTATATATCAATGATTATTGAGTATAACAGCTGTATTATTTAATACACAATAATATTATTATCCCTCTTATATAGGCATGGAGAAGTTAATAAGCAGAATCAGGAATAGAAACCATTCAATCTGATATAGCAGGGCTTCCAGCTAGAAACTACACTGGAATTTAGAAACAACTGTCTGTATGTTTCTTGCAAACAATTAGAGCCACCTTACCAGAAATTTATGGTCATATACATACATATGTAATATACATATGAAATACAAACACATACATACATACACACATGCATTCATACATATGTGTATGCTAGTGTGTGTGATTTTGTGATATAATAAGAAATATATATTTTGGTTTTTGTCACAACTCCTGGCCAGACCTACTAAAACCCTTGTAATTTCCTAAGTGTTAAGATCTATAGGAGCATCCTTTGTTATAATATTTGTTTTTTATCCTCAGCTCCTGAAAATGACTCCAGAGTGAAAAAAGTGAAAAGTTAATATTTTGTCATTCATAACAAGACTCTTTCAAGCACACCTGAGTTTATGTTAATGATGTGACCTTTGGAAAGGCCCTAAGGATTGGAATGGGGGTGGGAGCTGGTTGTCAAGAGAACTAACCTAGTAAAAAGAGCATTAAAACTTTCATCCCTACCCCCAACCTCCAGGAAGAGGAATTTGAGTTTGAGATACTCATCAATCAGTTGTGTCCTGCATAAGGAAGCATCCATAAAACACCCTAACCTAAAGAGTTTAGAGAGCTTCTGGGTTGGTGAACACACCCACAAACTGAGAGGTAGCACACCCAGGGAGGGAATGGAAGCTCCATACCCCTTTTCCAAACCTTGCTCTATGCATTTATTCCATTTGGCTGTTCCTGAGCTACCTCCTTTGTAATAAATGGCTAACTGTAAGTAAATTGCTTTCCTGAGTCCAAAGTATGAGAAATCCAGACTTGTGGTTGGAATCTAAAGCGGGGGTAATCTTGTGAGACTTGAGTTCTTAACCTATGAGATCTAACTCCAGGTAGATAGTGTCAGAATTGAATTTATTGTAGGACACACAGTTTTTGTCCAGAGAATTGGAAAACCTACATATTTGTTGTAAGAAGTTCTTGACCTAAAACCCATAGTCTGCTGTGTATGTCTCCAGCAAAGATGGGTTTACCCGAGATCAGCAGAGAATTGCAGTTCAGTTTCTGCAACCATGGTGAACCATTTGAAAGTCTCCGCACAGCAAAGGAAATAAAACACTTTTATAGGGAGGAAAAGGAAATTGAGAGGGCTACTGTAATCAAAGAGTCCATGGCTTTTCATTTGTTGTATCCTTGCGAGGAAAGAAGAGTCTTTCTGCTCATTGGGCTCTGCTATTGTGGCAGGGCGTGAGAGCTTCCTTTTCTGGTCTCCAGACTCTATTTAATTGAGGTTGCTGTTTATGAATTTTTTATAAAGTGTTGACAGCAGTAGAAAGGAAACAGTATTTTTCCTTTTCGTGTGTGTGTGTGTGTGTGTGTGACTTAAAAAAATATGGAAAATAAATTTGTCCTAATGAAGACAGAGTTTGTCATTAAAATCTTGCTTCAGTTAACAAAGGATTAGGTTTTTTTAATAAGAGCAGTAATTCTAAAATCAAGATGGATTTTGATATTTAGATCTGAAACTCTGATGGGAGCCCAGGGAAGGATTGGATGTGATAGTAAAGGAAAGGGATCCAGGCTATGAATAAAACAGAAAAAAAGAAGAGCTGTTTCACAAATACTTTTTCACTTTGTCACACTTGATTGGTTTTAAATGATGTATTTACTTCACCAAATACCATGCAACTAGTTATTTTTGGACTTCTAACTAAAATAGGTTTTAGCAAATGGCAAACACACACTCACACACTCACATACATATTTATATACAGCACTAAATACTTCATATTGCCTGTATTTTAAACTACTATTATAGGATTAATCACTTTATTAATATAAAAAGAGAGGACTCAGTCTAAATACTATGTTCGCAAATATTTCCAGTTTGTGAATATCTTTAAGGAAAAAAATGGGACTACATAAATATACAGATTCAACTGCCATACCATTCTTTCCAGTTAGTCATAGAATTGCAACTTTGAAAGTTGTAGCTTTAAAACACATATACAATTGAAAATTTCCCTGGAAAAAACTTTATATTAATTATTGAAACACATGAAATAAGGTGCTATTACTATCTTCCATTTCTCAATAATATTTTGTGTTTTCTCCCTTAAAGATTTAGTATATTGAGAAAAAGTTGCAGGAAAAAATTGCTTTGAATAGTTTTTCAGGGCATTTCCATAAATAAGTCAGCTCAGATTTTGTTTGGAATCGGCCAATCTTATAGATTATCTATCTATCATCTTCCTATGTACTATAAAACATACTAATATATTTTCTTATATGCTCAAAGTATAAATATATACTATATGTTATATTTATATCTATGTATCATTATAATAGTATGAATTATACTATCTAATAAAGTAACATATCAATGGTATAGATAGTTTAGTATAGATACTAATATATGTGTATGCTTTGGGTTAAATTGTGTCCCCCTAAAATTCATATGTTGAAATTCTAAACCCTACTACCTTAGAATGGACCTTATACGGAAACAGGGTCATTATAGATGTAATTAGTGAAGATGAGATCATACTAAAGTAGGATGGGTTTCTAATTCAATGTGATGGTGGTGTCTATATAAAAAGGGGAAATTTGCACTCAGATACTCACACAGGGAGAATGCCATGTGAAAATAAAGACAGAGATTGGTGATACTTCTACAAGCCAAGTAATGCCAAAGATTTTCAGGAAATCACAAGAAGCATAGAACAGGTTTTTCCCCACAGCCTTTGAAAGGAACCAATTGAGCTTATAATTTTAGCCTCCAGAACTGTGTGACAACACATTTTTGTTGTTTAAGCCATCTAGTTTGTGGTACTATGTTACAACAGCCTTAGAAAAAAATATAATATTTTATACTATACTACATAATATACATATCTACATAATATGCTACTGTATCTATACTAACATATACCTACCTATCCAATATAAAATGTAGTGCCACCATTCTGAAAGATGCAAAAAGTTCTAAGATAAAATAAAAATGCAGTTAATAGGTTAAAGGAGATATAACTTTGTTTTATTCTAATAACCTGAATGTAACTCTTCAACTGTAACTGGGCTTGTTGATTGATGTAATGCTTATATAAACATAATGGTTTGTAGGAAAGCAATAAAGAGTTGGAAGTGACTTTTGATGTTATTTAATCCAGCATCTGTCTCAGTACTGGAATACTCCCCATAAGATCCTTGACTGACAGCCAATTAGCTTCTTTCATGGGAACAGACAGAAGGGTGTGATGGAGTGCCTAAAGGCACCAGGGAAAAGTTGAAAAGAGGAAGTGATAATTAGACTGAGTTGAAACATGGGCAAGAATGACAAATTTCCCTAAGGTTAGAGTACAGTGAGTGGGAGAGGAAAGTGAGAAGTTAGCGGGAGAAGCTAGCCTAGTTAGTTTGTGAAATGTCTTACATAATAACCAAGGGAGCCTTGACTAGCCTTTTGGTGATGAGGACGTTTTAGAACGTTTATGTCTAAGAGTAATAAGATACAAAGTAAATTATCCTATTATTAACAAGTATATAATAGGAAGCTCACACTTGTAAAAAAAAAAAAAATGGAGGCTCTTTGGAGAAAGATCAGAATGCAGGCAGCTGGATCAGTTAATGGAATGTGACTTGGTTTTCTAGTATCAAAGAATTTGCAGTTCCTCATCTGGTATTTGACTAATGGATCTTATTAATCCTGAATGCAGAATCCTATGATTTTGAGGATCAAAAACCACTCCAGATAATTTAATTTCTATTCTTGTACTATCCAGGTAATCAGAGAGCTGTGTACTTAGCTTATATTGCATTAGTTCCCCATTCTTTCAGTCATTCAAAAATCATTATTAAATGGCTACTCTAAGCCAGACACCATTCTTGGTGGTGGGTTATAGTAGTGACATAAGAGCCAAGTGTTTGCTTCTTGGGCCATGATGTATTATTTTTGGAAGGGAAGGGGGTAAGTAACAAATAATTTTTAAAAATGTATACATGTACATTTATACTCATTACATGCTCATTATCACATGTTCTCATAAGTTCTGTGAAGATGATAAAGCAGAGTATTATAACAGAGGGACTGGGTTATGGAGGGGGATCACCTTGGACAGGGTCAGTGAGGAAGTCCTCCCAGAAGGGGTAATGTTAGGCAGTGGCCTGAATGAACTGTGTTAGCCATGCATGTGAAGATCTGGAGGGAAAGGCTTCGAAGAAAAGAGTAAAGTGATTGCAAAAATATGAAGTTCTACTGAATTTGGTTTATTTGAACATGGGAAACAAGGGTGGCATTTAAGAAGCTTAGGGAGAAAAGCTGAGAAAATGCTAGCTTTAAAATGATATCTGAGATTTAGGTAAGGACCACTTCACATAGGGCTTTGTAGAACCCAGTTAAGAGATCAGACTATGCCACATGTAATAAAATACCATCAGAGGATTTGGGGAAGGAAGGATATGATTTACATCTTATAAAGATCTGTCTGATCTTCAGCAAGAGAGAGAATGGTCCAGTAGCAAGAGAACAAACAGATCCTTTTAAAAGTACTTTCACTGAATCTCAGTTTGACCTTTTTTGAGAATCACAAAGGCCTTTCTTAAATGTCCTCAGGAAAATAAATAAAAATATCTGGATTAAATACAAAGAAGAATAAAACATCTCCAAAGCAAGTAGTTTGTACTTATTTGATGGACGATTATAGATCACTTCACTGATCACTGTGTTTGCTTCCTGGACTGCAAGTAAAAATGTAAGGAATTCCTTGTAGTTTATTACATGCAATAACCTAATCATTGGTAATTCTTAACTGAAGTTCCATCCTTCTTTTCTGTTTTCCTTACCTCTTTCATTTATATGCAAACTTATACTACATTGTACATTGTATAGTGCATATAATATACAATGTATACCTTTGGAATCAGCCTTTAATCTTTTTTTTTTTTTTCCGTATGCGGGCCTCTCACTGTTGTGGCCTCTCCCATTGCGGAGCACAGGCCCCAGACGCGAAGGCTCAGCAGCCATGGCTCACGGGTCCAGCCGCTCCGCAACATGTGGGATCTTCCCGGACCGGGGCATGAACCTGTGTCCCCTGCATTGGCATGTGGACTCTCAACCACTGCGCCACCAGGAAAGCCCAGCCTTTAATCTTCTTTGATTGGTTCTTTTTCATCTGAATAAGTTTAAGTAGAGAAAGTCATGGTCTGATGATAAATAAATTAATCATTACTGGGTAGAGTAATCTTGGTTGCAGGTGTTTCTCCTTCATCACTTTAAATATGTCCTGCCAGTCCCTTCTGGCTTGAAGAGTTTCTGCTGAAAGATCAGATGTTAACCTTATGGGGATTCCCTTGTGTGTTATTTGTTGTTTTTTCCTTGCTGCTTTTAATATGTTTTCTTTGTATTTAATTTTTGATAGTTTGATTAGTATGTGTCTTGACATGTTTCTCCTTGGATTTATCCTGTATGGGACTCTCTGTGCTTCCTGGACTTGATTAACTATTTCCTTTCCCATATTAGGGAAGTTTCCAACTATAATCACTTCAAATATTTTCTCAGTCCCTTTCTGTTTCTCTTCTTCTTCTGGAACACCTATACTTCAAATGTTGTTGTGTTTAATGTTGTTCCAGAGGTATCTGAGACTGTCCTCTGTTCTTTTCATTCTTTTTTCTTTATTCTGCTCTGCAGTAGTTTTTTCCACTATTTTATCTTCCAGGTCACTTATCCGTTCTTCTGCCTCAGTTATTCTGCTATTGATCCCATCTAGAGTAGTTTTAATTTCATTTATTGTGTTGTTAATTGTTTCCTGTTTCATCTTTAGTTCTTCTAGTTCCTTGTTAATTCTATTTTCAAGGTTTTGGATCATCTTTACTATCATTATTATGAATTCTTTTTCAGATATACTGCCTATTTCCTCTTCATTTTTT
>RJWK010003576.1:0-13343 GCA_004363435.1 Platanista minor
TCTTCAGATGAATGGATAAAGAAGATGTGGCACATATATACAATGGAATATTACTCAGCCATAAAAAGAAACGAAATGGACTTATTTGTAGTGAGGTGGATGGACCTAGAGTCTGTCATACAGAGTGAAGTAAGTCAGAGAGAGAAAGACAAATACTGTATGCTAACACATATATATGGAATCTAAGAAAAAAATGAAATGTCGTGAAGAACCTAGTGGCAAGATGGTAATGAAGACACAGACCTACTAGAGAATGGACTTGAGGATATGGGGAGGGGGAAGGGTAAGCTGTGATAAAGTGAGAGAGTGGCATGGACATATGTACACTACCAAACGTAAAATCGATAGCTAGTGGGAAGCAGCCACATAGCACAGGGAGATCAGCTCGGTGCTTTGTGATCACCTGGATGGGTGGGATAGGGAGGGTTGGAGGGAGGGAGACACAAGAGCGAGGAGATGTGGGAACATATGTATATGTATAACTGATTCATTTTGTTATAAAGCAGAAACTAACACCATTGTAAAGAAATCATACTCCAATAAAGATTAAAAAAAAAAGAAAATATAATAACCATCATTCATATGTAGAACCCAATATTTATATTTTCAACCAATTCTACGCTTACTTTTACTTTTCTTCTCCTATTTGTGATTTCCTGTAGAGATACAAAAAAAAAAATCAATGCATGTGTTAATCAACCATTACTGCCTAGCGTTCCTTACTGTCGGAGAACAGTTTAGATTAATGTTTCTGATACATAGAAACACTTTTAAGTCTCCTAGGAAGCTTTTCGAAAACACAAATCCCAGAACTCTCTCCTGTCAAGCCAAGTAAATCAAAATCCCTGGGGAAAGGCTCTAGACATTTTATATTTTAAAGTCTCATCAACAGATCGTAAAGTGAAGTTAGGATTACAAACCACTGGTTTACTGCAATTGGCTTCTTTTATACATAGATTAGCTTCTTTTAAAGTATGCAATAGCTGATAAGACTGTAGCATTCGTTGATTCATTTATTCTTTATTCATTTCTTCAAAAGTTTATTCCTGAAACAAATATTTCCAAAGCCCTTATCATGTGTCAAGCATTGAGCTAAGCCTTAGGAATTCATAAATGAAAAACATGCAGTCTTCCATTTTGATTAATTTTTAGTGGCGAGTGGGCCAGGATAAAGACATTTAGAAAAACAATCCAAATGTAATGCTTGATATAAGTTTGTGCAATGAGTGGTAAGTTTTTAAACCCATACTACTGGGTTATAGAGAGCTTTCTTGAGCAGGTTAGAGTAAAATTATCCTGAAAGACTCAGAGGAATTATTCAGAAAGACCAAAAGGATATTTGCCACAGAGGAAATGAATTCAGAGGATAAAAATACCATATTTTATTGAGATACTATAAGGAGTACCAATTCATGTTCAAAAGTCATGTCACACAAATTAAAAACAAAGTATATCATTCATATTACTTATATTAAAAAGTTGTGCAGAATTCTAAAAATAAAATACCTGCTATTCTACATGAATTCAAATGTTTATGAAAATCTTTACATAAAATCAAACTCTAAGCATAGGTAACAATTTTGAATGACATCTATATCTAGGCATGGTGTTAGGGGTATTTACGTATATATTATTTTATTCAATAATCCCCTAAGGAAAGCAGTATCATCCTTATTCTTCAGGTGAGATAAATTAGGCTCAGAGAGATGAAGTACTTAAGGTAGCACCTCTTAAGAATTCAAAAAAACAGTAACAATTTTTAAAAGTAGAAAGTGGAAACATCTATATTTTTTTCTACTCTGTCTTATTTTTAAAATAATAGGCTAAGAATTCTGAAAAATGCTCAATCAAAATAAATTTAAAATAAAAAGGTTACATTCAATTGTGTTTATAATAAAGACATAAATAAATGTATATATAAATATATATAGTGAGTTCATAAATAATACAAATAAAAAACATAATACTGGACATCTAGTTTAATTTATATTTAACATGTTGTAGCTATTGTTTTTAATAGTAGTTTATTATTATTAAAATAATATTATACATAACTTTTGATGCTGTTTTATAGAAATTTTTAGCTTTCTTGGTGGTTTCAAAAATATCATCTTATGTTATATTTACACCAGCTTAACAAAATAAGCTTCCTCTACTTTAAAGATAAGGGAAAAAAAATTTGTTCAGGTTTAGTTCCTTAAAAAATCATAGACTTAGTAGACAATAAAAATAAAATTCAAAACAGTATCATGGTTCTCCACTTGCAGTTATGATTCAATAGTTTTTATCAAGCCAATCCTCCCACCAAGAACAAATAGGACAACTGTGTAACACACACACACACACACGCACACACACATGCATGCACACACACAGAAGCACACACAAATACAACTGTTTCATCACATCAGTGAAGAACATAGAAGTGAGCTCAATACAATACTCCCTGAAGGCATTTGCTAGACTTTTAAGCATAGCCTAACAAGAGACTAAATAACAAGAATAAAGCAGCTTCTAAGAAACTGTGGAGCTAAACAGAGCTTTTGAGAGCCTCACACTACATGTATACTAAGAAGTACCACCCAAACACGAAGTAAAGACCTGACATAAACATCCAGGCTCACAATTCGGACTTTGAAGAACTTCACACTGAGAAGAGGAGCAAATCAGAAATAGACCATACATTAAAACATAGAAACCCAGTCTCTATGCACCTGGACTACAGATATGTTTATATCTTTATAATGTTTGCCTGACAAACAGTAAATATTTTGTGAAGGTATACTGCATCATGCAGCATCTCCATCACTTACCTATACACAATGTCTAGAATTCAATTATACATTATCATTCCAACACTGAAATATTACTGAGAGAAAAAAAAAGAAAGGAAGAGAAAATATCAATAAACATAAACTCATAGATGATCCAGATATGTGAGTTACTAGAACTGAACTCAAAAATTACTATGATTTATGTGTTAAAGAAAGTAGATGACAAGATATAAAAATCTACCAGAAAGGGGAAATTGAAAAGAAGCCAATAACAATTACAGAACTCATGGCTTCTACTTCAGACCAAATTGAAGAAACATGAATCACATATGACATCCCACTGGAAACAATTATAAAAAAGAACAAAATATCACAGAAAACATGATGTTTAAGACATTGGACATCAATAATGAAGGACAGTGATTCCTAAGAGTCAGAAATAAAACAAGGGAAGGCCTATAATTGCCCATATTCCTTCCTTGAGAGAGATTCTAGGCTGCAGCACAAGAAAGAGGAGCCTGGGAAGAAACTAGGAGACACACTGCATTTAGGGCTGAAAGTCAGGGGAGGCCAAGGAGACTAGAGTTTTCAGGGCAGAGTACTAGAAAAGATAGAGCTACACAGAGAGAAGATTATATATGGGACTCCAGGGGTCTACAGAAGCCCGGCTCCCCTTGAGTATTCAACAGTGTACTGTTCAATACAGAAAACTGCCCAACATCTAAGAAGAAATAACCTGAAAGAATTAGAAAAACATAATGCTTATGAAAAAATAAAAATTAAAGTCAATGGATCAAAAAATATACCATTCTAACAGTAATCAGGAAACCTATATTAATTTCAGGTAGAGTAGACTTGAGAGTCAGGAAAGTTATCAGAGATAAAGTGGAGCATTGTATAATGATAAAGGAGTCAATTCTCCAAGATATAATAATCCTCAATATCTATGTGCCTAGCAAGAGAGTATACAAATACATGAGGCAAAAACTACAAGGAGAAATAGATGAATTCATTATTATACTTGGCTACTTCAAAACCCCTCTTATCAGAAACGTCAGATCCAGCAGACATAAAATCAGTAAAGACATAATTGAATTTAACATCATCAATAACTGAACTTAATGGGCATGTATAGACTACAATTCATCCACCAACTGAATACATATTCTTCTCAGGCTCACATGAAACATTCACCCAGATGCACGTCATTCTAGACCATAAAACACACCTAAACAGATTTATACTATGTCTGCCATAAAACTTTAATTAAATTAAAGTAGAAATATTAAAATCAAAATAAGCAGGAAAAGAAACAATAAGAATTAGAGCAGAAGTAAATGAAACTGAAAGCAGGAAATCAATAGAGAAAATCAATGAAACAAAAAAATGGTTCATTGAAAAGAACAATAAATTTGATAAGCCTCTAGACAGGCTAAGAAAAAAAGAGAGGACACAAGTCATTACTATCAAAAATGAAAGAGGGGACATCACTTGAGAGCCCATTAACATTAAAAGGATAATCAAGGAATACTATGAACAACTCTAAGCCCACAGAGTTGGTAACCTAAGTAAAATGGACCAATTCCTTGAATGACACAATTTGCCAAAATTCACACAAGAGAAAATAGAAAATCTGAATAAATATATCTATTAAAGAAACTGAATCAATAATTAATAACCTTCCAAAACAGAAAGCATCAGGCCCATATGAGTTCACTGATGAATCATACCAAACATTTAAGGAAGAAACTATAGAAGTGGAAGGAATATTTTCGAACTCATTTTGTGAGGTTAGTGTTATGCTAATACTAAAAACAGACAAAGAAATCGGAAGGAAAGAAAACTACAGACCAATATCTCTCATGAACTTAGATGCAAAAATACTCAATAAAATATTGCAAATCAAATCTTACAATGTTAAAAATAATTATACACCACAATCAATTGGGATTTACCCCAGGTATACAAGGCTGGTTCAACATTCAAAATCAGCTTATGTAATTGATCACATCAACAGGCTAAGGAAACAACAACAACAACAACAACAACAACAACAAAACTTGGTCATAACAATGGATGTAGAAAAGGCATTTGGCAAAACCCAACACCCACTAATGACAAACATTCTCAGTAAGCTGCAAATAGATGGAAACTTTGTCAAGGTGATAAAGACTATCCTACAAAAACAACAACAACAACAACAAAACTAACATCCTAATTAATGATGAGAAACACAAAGATTTCCCATTAACATCTGGAACAAGGCAAGGATGTTAGCTTTCACACTGATTTTTCCATCACACTGTCTTACCTAATATAATAAGATGATAAAAGTTATACAGAACAGGAAGGAAGACATAAAACTGTCTTTTTTCACAGAAGATATGATCATCTAAAAGAGAAATAAAATCTGAAAAAGTCAACAACAGCAACAACAACAACAACAAATCCTGTAATTGGGCTTCCCTGGTAGTGCAGTGGTTGAGAGTCCGCCTGCCGATTCGGGGGACATGGGTTCGTGCCCCAGTCCAGGAAGATCCCACATGCTGTGGAGCAGCTGGGTCTGTGAGCCATGGCCGCTGAACCTGCGCATCCGGAGCCTGTGCTCCGCAACGGGAGAGACCACAACAGTGAGAGGCCTGCGTACCAGAAAACAAAAAAAAAAAGAAAAAAGAAAAAAACCCTGTAATTAACAAATGATTATACCAAGGTTACAGGGGACAAGATTAACTTACAAAAGTCAATTGCTTTTCTATATACAAGCAATGCACAATTTGAAATTAAACGCACAATAACATCTATAGTAGCATCTCCCAAAATATAATACTTAGGTATAAATCTAACAACAGAAGTACAAGATCCATATTAGGAAAAATTCAAAACTCTGATGAAAGATACCAAAGAGATAAATGGGGAGATAATCCATGTACATGGGTAGAAAGACTCAACATTATCAAGATGTCAGCCCTTTCCACTTGGACTATAAATTCAATGCAATACAAATCAAGACCCCAGAAAGTTATTTTGTGAATATTGACAAGATTATTTTAAAGTTTTTGGAGATACAAAAGACCTAGTATAGCAAAAACAATATTGTTGAAAGAGAAGAAAAAATTTGGAGTACAGATACTACCCAACTTCAAGACTTACTATAAAGCTACAGTAATCAAGACAGCATGGTATTGGCCATAGAAAAGATAAATAAATTAATAGAACAGAATTAAGAGCCCATAAATAGACACATGTAAATATAGTCATCTAATCTTTAACAAAGTGGCAAAGGCAATACAATGGAGAAAAGATAGTCTTTTCAGAAAAATGATGCTAGAACAACTGATCGTTGACATGTAGAAAAAGTAATCTAGACACAGAACTTACAGCTATACAAAAATTAACCCAAAATGGATCACAGATCCAAATGTAAAGCAAAAAACTATAAAGCTTTTAGAAGATAGCAGTAAAGAAATTCTCTATGACCTTGAGTTTAGCTAAGACTTTTTAGATACAACAACAAAGCAACAATTTATGAAAGAAAGAATTGATAAGCTGAGCTTCATTAAAATTAAAATTTTCTTCTCTGTGAATAGAAAAGAAGACACTGTCTTGAATACAATTAAAATTGAAAGTGAAATAAAGTAAAGACAAAAAAGATAAGCCACAGGCTGGGAGAACATATTTGCAAAAGGCATAACTGTTAAAAGTCTTATTCAAAATGTAAAAAGAGCCCTTCTTATTCAAAAATAAGAAAACAAATGACCCAGTTTCAAATAAGACAAAGACCTGAATTGATACCTTACCAAAAAAGATATATGGATGGCAAATAAATACATGAAAAGATGCTCAACATCATAGGTCATCAGAAAAATGCAAATGAGATACAACAGTGAGTTTCCACTACACACCTATTAGAATGGCCAATATCTGGAACACTGACAACACGAAATGCTGGTGAGAATATAAAGCAATAAGAATTCTTATTTATTTCTGGTGGGAATTCAATATGGTACAGCCACTTTGGAAAAAACTTTGCAAGTTTCATATAAAATTAAACATACTCTTACCATATGATCCAGTAATTGTGCTTCTGGATATTTTCACAAAGGAGTTTAAAATTTATGTCTGCACAAAACCTGCATGTGGATGTTCTTAACAGTTTTATTTATAACTGCCAAAACTTGAAAATAACTAACATATCCTTCAGTAGATGAATGTGTAAAAAATACTGGTATATCCAGACAATACGATATTATGCAGTACTAAAAGAAATGAGCTATCAGATTGTAAAAAGACATGGAGGAACTATAAACAAATGTTACTAAGCTTAAGAAAACAATCTGAAAATGCTACATACTGTATGATTCCAACTACATGATATACTGAAATAGGGAAAATTACAGAGACAGTAAAAACATCAATGGTTACCAAGGATTAAGTGGGAATGAAGGGATGGATAGGCAGGTCACAGAAGATATTTAGGGTACAAAGTTATGATACTTTTAACAAATATTTAAAGCAATAAGCAAAAAATTAAACTATCTCCAAATATTGTAACTATCCCAGAAAAAGATCAAGAGTATTTTTCAGAACACAAAATATACAGCACCTGAACAAGATAAAATTCACAGTGTTTGGCTCTCAACTAAAAACATTAGCACACAAAGAAACAAGAAATTGTGATCCAAAATGAGGAATAAATTCAGCCAATCCAGACATACCTAGAATTAACACAGATGGTAGAGCTAGCAGAGAAAAAAATTTCCCAACAGTTACTACAACTGTGCTCCATACATCAAGAAGCTGGAAGTCAGATCGAACGTGTTAAATGGAGAACAAGATCCTAAAATCCAAGTGTATGGGTAGAAATTAAAAATATAATGTCTGAGATAAAATATAATACCCTGGATGAGATTAATGATGCCTTAGATATTGAGAAAAAACAGTGGTTTGAGGACAAAGCAAGAGATACTTTCCAAATGAAACACAAAGAGTAAAAGATTTCAAATAACAAATCAAAATAAGAATATCATCAACCTAAGTAATCAAGAATACAACTTCAATCATCCTACATTATGTATAACTGTAGTGTCTGAAAAAAAGAGAAAATATTTGAAAAAATAATCGCCAACTTCTCTTCCAAATTTAATGAAAATTGTTAACCCACAGATCTAAGAATCTCAACACATCCCAATCACAATAAACATGAAGAAAACTACACTGAGACATACTAAAATTGTTAAAAATCTGAATCTTAAAAGCACCTTAGAATAAAACACAATATTTTTTCAGATGTACAAAAGGCTAATTATGAATTGATCATCAGCAGACATATACTACAAAATAATTTTTTGAAAACCTGTCAGGCAGGAAAAAAATAATAATACAGGATGAAAATTGACTATAGTAAGTGGAATTAAAAGCATTACAGGGCTTCCCTGGTGGCTCAGTGGTTGAGAGTCCGCCTGCCAATGCAGGGGACACGGGTTAGAACCCAGGTCCTGGAGGATCCCACATGCAGCGGAGCGGCTGGGCCTGTGAGCCATGGCCATTGAGCCTGTGCATCTGGAGCCTGTGCTCCGCAGCGGGAGAGGCCACAAGAGTGAGAGGCCCATGTACCGCAAAAAAAAGCATTACAATTGGCAACTATGTGGGTATGTATATATGATTTTTTTTACAACATTTAAATATCTTTAAAAGATATTTTACTGTTCAAACAAAGAAAATAGCATCATAACGTGACATTTATAACACATGCAAAAGCAAAACTTGTAACAACAAAAATAACAAAAGCTGGAATGAGAGAATTGGAAGTATACACTTGTAAAATTCTTAAACAGTATATGAAGTACTATAATATCACTTGAAGGTGAAATTAAAGAGATACTATAAACTCCAAAGAAATCACTAAAATAATAAAACAAAAATTCATTTCTAAAAATTAGTGAAGGAAATAAATGATAAAAATCACTCAATGAATCCTAAGTAATACAGAAAAAATGATTTAAAAGATATAAAAGACTAATGGAGCAATAGTAAAACATATACTGAAATGGTTCACTTAAAACTAACTGTATTAATCTTCACATGGTATCAAAGCCCCAAACAGAAAAGAGAAATCATCAGATTGAATGGAAGAGGAACATCTAACTACATGATGACTGCAATGAGCCCATTTTAAATATAAAGAAATGAACAGTTTAAAAGTTAAGGAATGAGGGCTTCCTGGTGGCGCAGTGGTTGAGAGTCTGCCTGCCGATGCAGGGGACGCGGGTTTGTGCCCCGGTCCAGGAAGACCCCACATGCCACAGAGCGGCTGGGCCCGTGAGCCATGGCCACTGAGCCTGTGCGTCTGGAGCCTGTGCTCCACAGCGGGAGAGGCCACAAAAGTGAGAGGCCCATGTACCACAAAAAAAAAAAAAAAAAAAAAAAAAAAAAAAAAAAAAAAAAAAAAAAAAAAAAAAAAAAAAAAAAAAAAAAAAAAAAAAAAAAAAGAGTAAAGGAATGAGAAAGAAGATATACTATACTAACACTAGTTAAAATAAAGTTGGAATGGCTTTATTAATATCAGAAGTAGATTTCACTGCAAAGAATATTATCAGACGTAAAGAAGGTCATTTCATAATGATAGAGAAATCAATTCCTTAAAACAAACCTAAATGTTTATGGACCTAATAAAAGAACTTCAAAATACATATGGCATAAAGTGATAAAACTGAAAGTTGAAATGCACAAATCTAAATTTTAATTGGAGACATCAACAAAAATAGACAAAATCAGCAAAGATAGAAGACTTGAACAGCACTATCCATGAATTTGTTAGAATTGACTATTATAGAAAAATATATGTAATAGCAGAATACACAGAGGATTTCACAGATAAAATATACCAAGGATTTAAAAAATAATACCCAATTCTACACAAACTCTTCCAAAAATCTGAAGAGAATGGAATACTTCTCAACTCATATGATATAAGCCGTACTCTAACAACAGAAATATACAAAAACATTACACAAAAATAAAATCACCAACCAATATCCCTCATGGTCATCAGAGCACAAATTCATAACAAAAGAATTCTTCAATACATAATAAACATAACATATCATGACCAAGTGGGATTCATTCTAGGAATAGAAAATTGTTTTAACATTTAAAAATCAGTGCATAAAATTCACTATATCAAAAATCCAAAGGGGAAAAAAACTGATAATCTCAATAGAGCGAAAAATCACTTGAAAAAAATCCAACAGCTATTCTTCATTAAAAGTCAACAAAGTAGGAATAGAAGATAATAACTTTAACCTGATAAATAACATCTATAAAAACAACAACAACAACAAAGCCCTTACAACCAACATCTTACTTAGTAGTGAAAGACAAATGAGTGCTTCCTAAAATCAGGGTGAAGCAAAAATGTCTGCTCTTACTCGCTTCAATTAAAGAGAGGGGGTTGGGAAGAGAAGAGAAATACGCGAGGGATATTAAGAAGTACAAACTTCCAGTTTCAAAATAAAGGAGTCACAGGTACGAAATGCATAGTATGGGGAATATAGTCAATAATTATGTAATGTCTTTTTATGATGACACATGGGGAATATAGTCAATAATTATGTAATGTCTTTTTATGATGACACATGGTCACTAGACTTATCGTGGTGACCATTTAGAAATGTATAGAAATATTGAATCACTATGTTGTATATTAGGAACTAACATAGTGTTGTAAGTTATTTATAATTTAAAAACAAACTCATAGAAAATGAGATCAGATATGTGGTTACCAGAAGTAGGGGTGGGGTGGAGAGATGAGGAATTGGGTGAATGCTGTCAAAATGCACAAACTCTCACTTATAAGATAAAGAAGTACTAGGGATGCAGTGTACAACATGATGAATATAATTAACAGAGCTGTGTGCTATATATAAAAGGTAAGAGAGTAAAGCCTAAGAGTTCTCATCATAAGGAAAAATTTTTTTTCTATTTCTCTAATTTTGTATCTCTCTGAGATGATGGCTATTCACCAAACTTGTTGTGATAATCATTTCATGATGTATTTAAGTCAAATCATAAGACTGTACAACTTAAACATATACAGTGCTGTATGTCAATTATATCTCAATAAAACTGGAAAGAAAGAAAAACCATGCAGTTCTGATTCATGTTACAATCCAGATTAACCTCTAGAACATTATACTAAGTAAAATAAGCCAGACAAAAAAGGACAAATATGCAAAGTATTGTATATGAGCTACCTAGACCAGTCAAATTCATAGAAACAGAGAGTAGAATAGTGGTCGTCAGGGATTAGAGAGTTACTATTTAAGAGGTACAGAGTTTTTAGTTTAGGATGATGAAAAAGTTCTGGAGATGGATGGTGGTGATGGTTGTACAGGAATGTGAATGTACTTAATGTCAGAGAACTGTACACTTAAAAATAGTTAAAAGGGTAAGTTTTATGCTAAGCTTTTGTTAACCACAACAAAAATAGTTAAAAGGCAGAAAAGTATGTATCATATAGCTAATTAAAAAAAAAAATCTAGAAATTGAAAATTGTTCTATTGTGACATAAAGCAGGTCAGTGGTTGCTGGACGATGGAGAAAACAAGACACAAGAAAGTGATTATAAAGATTCACAAGAAAGTTAGAGTGTAACGAATATGTTCATTGTCTTGATTTTGGCAATGCTACAAGTTATGCATAGAGCAAAACATCAAATTATACACTTTAAATATGTGCAAGTTATTTTATGTCAACTATCTCTCAATAGAGATTTAAAACTAAATTTTAAAAAGGAAGCTATGGAATTAAAAGGTATGACAACTAGAAATAAAAACAATAGATGGGTTTAAACTTAGTCATAGAAGAAAATACCATTAGTTAAAAGACGTCAGAAGAAAATAAACGGAGGCATGAATAATAAAAGGATGAAAAATTTAAAAAAGAATAAGAAACCTATGATACATGATAAAATGTTTTAACATATGCAAATTAATTGATTATCAATTAACTAATGATTAATAATTTATTTATAATTGAAGCACTGAAGGAGTAGGAAGAGAGAGATTGGCTTTAAAAGAGATAGTGGCTGAAAATTCTGTGAAATTGAAAAAAATCAGTCAAGCCACATTCAAAAAATATTACAAACTAAGTAGGATGAATCAAAAGAAAATAAAATGTATACACATCAGAGTAACACTAGCGAAAAACAAGATGAGAAAAAGTCTTAAAAAAGAGAAAAAGGGCTTCCCTGGTGGCACAGTGGTTGAGAGTCCACCTGCCGATGCAGGGGACACGGGTTCATGCCCCGGTCCGGGAAGATCCCATATGTCGTGGAGCAGCTGGGCCTGTGAGCCATGGCCACTGGGCCTGCGCATCTGGAGCCTGTGCTCTGCAACGGGAGAGACCACAACAGTGAGAGGCCCTTGTACTGCAAAAGAAAAAAGAGAAAAAAAGACATATTACATTTAAAGGAACAATAATAAAACTAAAATAAGACTTTCCAACAGAAATGATGGAAGCCAGAACAATGAAATATATTAATTAAAATTCTAAATGAAAAGAACTGCAAATATAAACAAAAACAGTAAGCGTGTGTACACACACATATACATTTATATGTTTCTGTATATAGATATGTATTTGGTTAATATCTGTATATTAGGACATTATATACATATACTATGATAGGTATAATATGTATATACATTTATGATTAAAAATTAATTTAAAACAGTGCACACAAAAGCATCAGAATTTATATTTGCTCTTAGAATATTCACCAAAATTGATCATATATTGATCTATAAAGAAATTCCCAACAAATTTCAAAGCATTGAAACCATACAGAGCGTATTTTGTGTTAACGGTGGAACTAAGCTAAAAATAAATATTCAAAATGGATGAGTAGAAAATTCCCAACTATTTGGAAATTAAACAATACACTTATAAATAACTCAGTTTGAGGGTATATTTTCAAAATATATAGCATACGAAGGTTTTTTATTAAAATATATGAAAACAATACAGATCTATGGGAAGTAAAAAGCTCAATAAAAAAGTGAGCAAAATACTACACAAACCAGGATAACCAAATATCTAGTAAACATGAAAATGTATTCACTTTTATCAGCCATGAGGGAAGTGTAAATTAAAATTAGATGTGCTGTGACTACAGCCCCCCAACTGATATAGCTAAAATAAAAATATCTGTTAAGTGTTGGTGAGCATATGGGTCTGTCATGCATTGCTAGTGGAGGGTAAATTGTTACAACCGTTCTTAAAACTTGGCATTACCTCCTAAGTTTGAATATATACATACTCCCTGATCCTGCAAATCTATCTCAAACTATACATCTGACCTAAATGTGTAAATATGTTCAACAAAAACGTATACTGAAATGTTTATTAGCAGCACTGGTAAATGTTAAAGACCGGAAAATATCTACATTTCTATCAACTGTAGATTAGATAAATAAATTGTGGTCTACTTATAAAAATAAGGAACTTGGGCTTCCTGGTGGAGCAGTGGTTGAGAGTCTGCCTGCCGATGCAGGGGACATGGGTTCATGC
>RJWK010003576.1:13443-63450 GCA_004363435.1 Platanista minor
AAAAAAAAAAAAAAAAAAAAAAAAAAAAAAAAAAAAAAAAAAAAAAAAAAAAAAAAAAAAAAAAAAAAAAAAAAAGGAACTTTTGTTATATGCAACAACACATACAAACATGAATACATCTCACAAACATAATATTAAGTGAAAAAAAAGAAAAACGTAAAAGCATCTATACTTTATGACTTATTGTATACCAAGTTCACAAGAAAACTACTCAGTGTTGATAGAAAAGACATAGTGGTTACCTTTGGGGAGGAGAGGGTAGTGACGGGGAGGGGTTCAAGGCAGGCTTCTGAAGAAGTAAAATTCTATTTTTTGGCCCAGAACATGGGTACACAGTTATGTTCACTTTGTGAAACTGCATTGAATTGAACACTTGTGATTGTGTGCATTACAATGTGTATGGTATACATCATTAAAATCTTAGCTAAAAGAAATAACCGTATCTTTCTGGCTCCACATCTTACAGTCTTTCCCTTAAAAGTCTGTTTTGCCTCAGAGCTCATGTGTAGATGAGATCTAAATGCAGGAATGATGATCACCACTAACAAAGGTTAATTAATAGCCTATCTCTGTGTATTTTTTTTTTTTTAGGGTCTGTGACAACAATAAAATTCCATATGTGATGCAGTCCCTATCCTCTTGAGTCTTACAGTCAAGTTAAGGAGAATTTTGTAAAATAACAATAAAAGTGAAGATACACATATCAAATAATGACATTTAGTGACAGAAGAGAATATAAGCATTTACAGGTAGAATTTAGTGACAGAAGAGTTACAGCAAGAAGGTTAGTAATCAACTTACATTGGATACAATAAAAGAAGACTTTAAACAGAAGGGAGATATCTTGGGAGGCAGGATTTATAGCCTAAAAATAATTTGTCTTAAGTGAGCTACCATTGCCATATGCATAACTGCAGTTCTTTGTAAAATGTTCACATACACCAGAAAATAATTTACTAGTTAAATGCCAGATTCTTTCTTATGTTAAATAGCCCTTCAAAAAAACCCGATTATATAGAAACTAATAGCACGTAAATGCTGGATGATCACAATTATCAATATGTTTTTCTTAATATTAAGATAAAAGGAAATAGTCCTTTAAATCAAAGAGTTATCTAATGGCAATTGCATGTTAATTAACTTCATGAATGCTGATTATTAAAACAGGGATTGATGTTGTAATATTATGTGGAATAAGAGCATATCAAAACCTTGGGCAATGGAAATTTACATTTATGAGATGCTTATGCTAAGCTAGGTACAGCAATATCAAGCTTATAACGGCAACAACAATATTATAGTGCACAATAATCAGAAATATAGTGGTGGAGGAAATTTGGGCTTTGTATGCAATACAGAAAAATGACATATATCAGGAACCAGTGAGTTTTACAAGAAGCGTAAAACTCACAAGAGTTCTTTCTGATGTCTTTTGAAAGTCAGTTCCTCCAAAGAAGAGCATGATAGCCAGAACTCTGATCACTAAAGGGTTGAAAACTTGCAGAAATGAACACACATTGCATAGCCATATTTTCATCCTTGTGATGCTTCCTAGCAGCTATGTTTCAAGGTGCCCAAAGCATTTTGAGTCACAGATCAAATGCTTCTGTAACAATGTATGTCCAAGTCAATAGAGTTATTACCTACAATTATAATTAGAAAATGATGAGGATTAAATGTGTTCTAGTTCTCTAAAATTTAGTAGTACTATATATGTTTCTGTGTGTCCTTATTTTCAAAAACAAAATTTACTAGAAAAAGAAAAAAAACCAGTTCTCTCAACCCACCATCCTAAAGGAAACATTGACATAAAAACTAAATGAGGGCTTCCCTGGTGGTGCAGTGGTTGAGAGTCCGCCTGCCGATGCAGGGGACACGGGTTCATGCCCCGGTCCGGGAAGATCCCACATGCCGTGGAACAGCTGGGCCTGTGAGCCATGGCCGCTGAGCCTGCGCGTACAGAGCCTGTGCTCCACAACAGGAGAGGCCACAACAGTGAGAGGCCCGCGTACCGCAAAAAAAACAACAACAACAACAACAAAAACTAAATGAGGCAACATCTCACAATATCTATAAATGCAGAGTGCCATATAATTATGAAAAAAGCATTAGGAATCTATACCTTTTCCACAATTGGTAACATAATAAATCAGAGCAAAAAGAGATTTGAGAAATTTCCTTGTTAAATGCAAAAATTTTACAAATGGGGGGACTCATGCCCAGATTGGGGACTTACCTGTCCAAGGTTTCACAGCCTCTCTGTGGCAGAGAGAAGCCCAAAATCTAGGTTCCCTAATTCCAACCCATGTGTTGTCTTTCCATCAAATCAAACTTCTGATGTTGACTTACAATGTGAAGTTCAGAGTAAAGTTTTTTACAAACATATATATGTATGTACAAGTGGAGCTCAGATCTTCATTCTTGAGCAAATGCCTCTGGGACTTCTTCCAATGCCCCTCCATGCATTCACTTCTCCACCCTGAAAACCAAGTAATTTGTTTACAGACTGAGTGCAGAGACCTTCGTACAGATCAAGGGTTTTAAATACAGCAAAAAGTAGTATCTAATGTGGAACATTTTTAAGAATTCATTGTGTTGCTGTTTTAGTAATGAAAACTGTTAATAATAGTAAATAAATGTACCCATTTCCCAAGCAACCTGTAATGATATAGAATAATTAATGCTGCGTTTCTTTGCTTGATATTGGTGTTAATTAATTCACCTGCCTGGTAATTTCTTCATTCTGCTTAAGGATTATTTTTTTCCTTATCATACTGTTATTGATTTTGTTCAATAATATTTTAAAGAAAATATAATCAAATGATAACCCAAACTACTGCAAATCACATTTAGTAAGTCCAGTGAAAGATCATCAACTTTTCTTGTGAGTCAGTGAAATAATTAAACACATTGTATATATGGTATGACTGGTGAGTGAGGCAGGACATGCCTTTTATTTATAAGCTATCCTTGGTTTGCAAAATTAAATGTTTTTCCCTTAAGTAGTGACAGCAGGAGAAATATCTCTCTTCTCTCTACTCCCCAGCATGTAAGCCCATCACAGTCTTCTGCTGATTTCCTTCCCATTACTGCCTCTTCACTCTACTCTAGCACCTCCACTCCAGGCTTCTCTTCAAGTACACTTGTCCTGCTCATCCCTCAGATGTCCTCCTCTCTATACATTTTCAAGTCTCTGCTCTTCCTCCATCATACATAACAATCACTTATCTCCTGCATATCAACAAATATCAATTACATCCAGGTTCCAAAAACTCCACTGGATATGTAGTGGTTAACACAACCAAGAGAGCCCTTGACCTCATGCAACTTAAAGTCAAAAGAGGCAGGGAGACTTACCAGTCATAATTCAATCATTAGAAACATACAAAATTTATGACATAGAAATGTAGGGGGCTATGTTAGCAGTACCAAGGAAAATCGCTGTTGTTTATTTTTCAGTAGCTGATCATATCTGAAATATAAGCAGATACTCAAAAGACAGAAAATGGGTTATTTTCTTCAAACACCATGCATGTACAGACATGAATAATTCTTAGGCCACGTGGCACATGAATAGTTGTTATCCCAGGGGCTCTTTTCTGGGCCATGTGGAAAATCTTAAATAGCATAGTTCTTGTTGGTACTAACCCTAGGACCCTACAACTTTCTCAGACCTTCATGAATGCTGATGAATTTAGTTCTCATTTAACACCTGCTCTAAATGTATCTTCACTGAAGCAGGAAGTTCTGTTCTTCCCCAAGGTTGTTCCTCATTTCAGCATTCACACTGTCTGGGATATGGGCAGGAAAACCTTTCAGAGTCATCTAGCTTAACCATCATTTCTCTTTTGCTGATGAAACCTTTCTCCAATCTGTTTATGCCTGGATACCAGGACTAACTCCTTACTAAGTAACTATGGTCCCTCAGAGGGCTATGTTAATATAGACCAATGTTGCCAAATGTATATTCAAATGACCTTGAGATCATTTTAAAATGCAGTTTCTAATACAGTAGGTCTAGAGTGAAGACTGCTTTTCTCATAAACTTTTGGGTGATGACAACGATGTAGATTTTTCAGACCACATTTTGAGTAGCAAGGATGTAGAGAATACAGATATTAATATGGATGACAGAAACATGATATTTTTGATGTTATAATATCTACTAAATCAGGGTCGAGGGTAGAGATGTCTGCACCTCAATTCAAAAGCATATATTTTTGACCAAGACTTTCAGAAATTTCAAAACCCCTTTTATTACAAAGTTTCATAATAATCCTCCTACCCTGGGTCTTATTTCTTTCTCCATAGTAGCATATGACTCTTTAAAAAAGTAGTGGATATATTATAAAGGAAGAAGTCTAACGTCTGTCCCAGTTTAGCCACCAAGGTTGCAACATATATATTATTACGTGAGCTCTCAGTAGCCTACAGCTATACCACCCACTATAAATATATGTTCTATATTAGGGCCAGGTTTCATTCTGCATTCTGTACAAGGCAATCATTGAATTACACCCTAAATCCACCATCAGTGAATCAGAGGAATACCAAAAGTCCATAAATATGGCAAAGTACCTGGGTAAAAAGAGAAATCAAAAGTTTCAAAACAAAGACTGTTATCTTCAGATGGCCTTTTTTATAAAGCTAAGCTAATGCACAATCATATAGGGTTATACTTGTACCTAATTCTAGAGAGCAAAGAGCAAAATACTGACCAATAATTTTTAACTCCAGAGTCTCATCAATTCAATGGGGAATCCCTAATGGCTACCCTAATTCTAATTGACGTTAGCTCAACAAAATCCCTGCTGGACCTTCTTTCCACCATTATCTCTTATCATTATTTTTTTCTTCTCATTTTGAATTCTACAAAGACAAATAAATGGTGAGGTCCATATGCACTAGCACAGATTCGAAATGTGACTCTCCCCTTGTGACAGAGCCAACAGACCCTATTACACTTCTTCTGAGTTATCGTTTGCTTTTTAATCTGTTTTCTCCTTCCCCTTTCCCTGTTATACCCTTTTGCTTTTAATTTGTGAAAGAGCGACCAGTACACAACTTAGAGTCAGTTAGATGAGCAGCAATCCCTATGTGACTTTTCAGAATCTTAATTATGATGCTAACTTCCCTTTCCTTTCCCAGGGAAACTGCCTTTTTTCCTCATCTCAAGTACTTGGCTATTGCTTTGCAGTCTCTATATTTGTTAAATTGAGATAACTAGTAGAAATTTTAATCCTCTTTCAAAGCATGATGAAGAGAGATGATGGTCAAAAAAGTCATTTTAAATGTTGAGAACCTTGAACTAATATAGAATAAAGTCATACTTTGTTATGTAATTGAACAAAAATGTAGCAGTTTTCCAGCATATTGAAAATTGTAGTTTTGATTCACTGAAAAAACTTTCTACACAATTTTTCCTTCAAGAAAAATGTATAGATTTCATTACTCTTTGGAATCTCCTAGTCTCAAACTTTAAAAAAAAAAAAAAAAAAAAAAACACTTCACTCAAGAGCTCTCAGCTTTACATGAAGCTATAATAAGCATGGCCTCTTTTATTTTTTCAGAAAAGAGTTGAGAGTGGGTTCCACATTATTGCTACATCCTTTGAGAGTTTAGTTTCTAGAAAAGCTGATGTCCATCTTCACTATGCAATTCTAGATTAACAGGTAAGTTATATCACTGTTGACAGCCTTTTCCTTTCTCAATAAATCCAAAGAATTCTCCTATAAGAAATATTCATTTTCCTTCAGACATGAAATGACCATTAAGAACCACTAGTAAAGAATTCATTGCTTTTAGTGTCTGGCTCTATTTCTTCTACTTTAAGGATTTTAAGGAAGAACTATTACAATGAAAGAATATATTTTTATTATCAACATGGCAGATACATTTCTTGTTTCTTAACAAATGGGAGGTGTAAAAACTGTTCAAATAGCCAGGATTAGTATTTTTTTAAATTGAAATTTTAAATAAATAATGAATGTTTAAGTATAAAAGATAAAACTTTATTTATTTATATAAAAGTGTCTCTGTAAATGACAACATGTTTGCAGATTGTCATCCAAGATGGCTTGGGGGTGATGGGATTTTCTTATAAGCAGAAAGTAATGCCACAAGATGGTGAATGGTTCAGGTCAAAGGAGGAGCTGTTTTGTACGATTCTATGGTTGTTTCTAGATCCATAATGGCTGATGTAAACACAGAGGGGACCCCCAGTGAGGTCAAATTTTACCCATCTCAAGTAAAGAAATTGATCACTTAGGAAAGGTGACCCCCCTCTCTGTCTCTGAACTTTGTTGACTGTCCATAATATTTTTTCTTTGCTACCTTAATAATACCTGTGGAGGACCTTCAAGATGGCAGAAGATAAAGATGTGGAGATGACTTTCCTCCCCATAAATTCATCAAAAATACATCTACATGTGGAACAAATCCTACAGAACACTTACTGAACGCTGGTAGAAGAACTCAGACTTCCCAAAAGGCAAGAAACTCCCCAAGTACGTGGCCGTGTGGCTCACAGGGTCTTGGTGCTCCTGCTGGGTGTCAGGCCTGAGGCTCTGAAGTGGGACAGCTGAGTTCAGGACATTGGACAGCAAGAGACCTCCTGGCCCCATGTAATATCAGTCATGAGAGCTCTCTCAGAGATCTCTGTCTCATGACTAAGACACTGCTCCACTCAACTACCAGAAAGCTCCAGTGCTGGACACTCCATGCCAAACAACTACCAAGACAGGAACATAACCCCACCCATTAGCAGAGAGGCTGTGTAAAATTGTACTAAGTTCGCAGACACCCCAAAACATACCACAGGACACAGTCATCCCCACCAGAAAGAAAAGATCCAGCCTCATCCCCCAGAAAACAGGCACCAGTCCCCTCAACCAGGAAGCCTACATAACCTACTGAACAAACCTTACTGGGGGCAGACACCAAAAACAACGGGAATTACGAACCAGTACCCTGCAAAAAGGAGACCCAAACACAGGAAGTTAAGAAAAATGAGAAGAGAGAGAAATACACAGCAGATGAAGAAGCAAAGTAAAAACCCACCCGACCAAACAAATGAAGAGGAAATAGGCAGTCTACCTGAAAAAGAATTCAGAGTAATGAGAGTAAAGATGATCCAAAATCTTAGAAAGAGAATAGAGAAAATACAAGAAACATTTAACAAGGTCCTAGAAGAACTAAAAAGCAAACAAACAATGATGAACAACACAATAAATGAAATTAAAAATGCTCTAGAAGGAATCAATAGCAGAATAACTGAGGCAGAAGAACAGATAATATCTTCCAATGACCTAGAATATAAAACAGTGGAAATAACTACTGCAGAGCTGAATAAAGAAAAAAGGGTGAAAAGAACAGTCTCAGAGACCTCTGGGACATTAAACACACCAATATTCGAATTATAGGAGTTGCAGAAGAAGAAGAGAAAAAGAAAGGGATTGAGAAAATATTTGAAGAGATTATAGCTGAAAATTTCCCTAATATGGGAAAGGAAAGACTCAATCAAGTCCAGGAAGCATAGAGAGTCCCATATAGGATAAATCCAAGGAGAAACACGCAAGACACATACTAGTCAAACTATCAAAATTTAAATACGAAGAAAAAAATATTAAAAGCAGCAAAGGAAAAGCAACAAATAGCATACAAAGGAATCCCCATAAGGTTAACAGCTGATATTTCACCAGAAACTCTGCAAACCAGAAGGGAGTAGTAGGAAATTTTAAAAGTGATTAAAGTGAAAAACCTACAACAAGATTGCTCTCCCCAGCTCAGATCTCATTCAGATTTGACAGAGAACTTAAAATCTTTACAGACAAGCAAAAGCTTAGAGAAATCAACACCACCAAGCCAGTTTTACAACAAATGTTAAAGGAACTTCTCTAGGCAAGAAACACAAGAGGAGGAAAAGATGTACAAAAACAAACACAAAACAATTAAGAAAACGATAATAGGAACATACATATCGAAAATTACTTTAAATGTAAATGGATTAAATGTTCCAACCAAAATATAGACTGCCTGAATGGATACAAAAACAAGACCCATATATATGCTGTCTACAAGAGACCCACTTCAGACCTAGGGACACATACAGACTGAAAGTGAGGGGATGGAAAAAATTACTCTATGCAAATAGAAATCAAAAGAAAACTGGAGTAGCAATTCTCATATCAGTCAAAATAGACTTTAAAATAAAGACTGTTACAAGAAACAAAGAAAAACACTATGTAATGATCAAGGGATCAATGGAAGAAGAAGATATAACAATTGTAAACAGTTATGCACCCAACAAAGGAGCACCTCAATACATAAGGAAAATGCTAACAGCCATAAAAGGGAAGATCAACATTAACACAATAATCGGAGGGGACTTTAACACCCAAATATCACCAATGGACAGATCATCCAAACAGAAAATGAATAAGGAAGCACAAGCTTTAAATGACACATTAAGCAAGATGGACTTATTTGATATTTACAGGACATTCCATGCAAAAACAACAGAATACACTTTCATCACAAGTGCTTATGGAACATTCACCAGGATAGAACATATCTTGGGTAACAAATCAAGCCTTGGTAAATTTAAGAAAACTAAAATCATATCAAATATCTTTTCCAACCACAATGCTATAAGACTAGATATCAATTACAGGAAAAAACACTGTAAAAAATGGAGGCTAAACAATGCACTACTAAATAACCAAGAGATCACTGAATAAGTCAATGAGGAAATTAAAAAATTCTAGAAACAAATGACAATTAAAACACAAGGACCCAAAACCTATGGGATGCAGCAAAAGCAGTTCTAAGAGGGAAATTTATAGCAATACAACCCTATGTCAAGAAACAAGAAAAATCTCAAATAAAAACCCTAACCTTACACATGAAGCAATTAGAGAAAGAAGAACAACAACAACAAAAAAAGCCCGAAATTAGCAGAAGGAAAGAAATCATATAGATCAGATAGAAATATATGAAAAATGAAGGAAACAATAGCAAAGATCAATAAAATGAAAAGTTGGTTCTTTGAGAAGATTAAAAAAAATGAAAACCACTAGCCAGACTCAGCAAGAAAAAAAGGAAGAAGACTCAGATCAACAGAATTAGAAACGAAAAAGGACAAGTAACAACTGACACTGCAGAGATACAAAGGATCATGAGAGATTACTACAAGCAACTATATGCCAATAAAATGGACAACCTGGAAGAAATGGACAAATTCTTAGAAAAGCACAACCTTCCAAGACTGAACCAAGAAGAAATAGCAAATATAAACAGACAGATCAATAACAAGCATTGAAATCGAAAGTGTGATTGAAAATCTTCCTACAAAAAAAGCCCAGGACCAGATGGCTTCACAGGCATATTCTATCAAACATTTAGAGAAGAACTTACACCTTTCCTTCTCAAACTCTTCCAAAATAAAACAGAGGGAGGAACACTCCCTAACTCATTCTATGAGGCCACCATCACCCTGATACCAAAACCAGACAAAGATGTCACAAAAAAAGAAAACTACAGGCCTATATCACTGATGAACATAGATGTAAAAATCCTCAACAAAATACTAGCAAATAGAATCCAACAGCACATTAAAAGGATCATACAGCATGATCAAGTAGGGTTTATTCCAGGGATGCAAGGATTCATCAATATATGTAAATTAATAAATGTGATACACCATATTACAAATTGAAGGATAAAAACCATATCATCATCTCAATAGATGCAGAAAAAGCTTTTGACAATATTCAACATCCATTAATGATAAAAGCCCTCCAGACAGTAGGCATAGAGGGAACTTACCTCAACATAATAAAGGCCATATTTGACAAATCCACAGTCAACATCATTCTCAATGGTGAAAAACTAAAACCATTTCCACTAAGATCAGGAGCAAGACAAGGTTGCCCATGCTCACCACTATTATTCAACATAGTTTTGGAAGTTTTAGCCTTAGCAATCAGAGAAGAAAAAGAAATAAAATAATCCAAATGACAAAAGAAGAAGTAAAGCTGTCACTGTTTGCAGATGACATGATACTATACATAGAGCATCCTAAAGATGCCACCAGAAAACTACTAGAGCTAATCAATGAATTTGGTAAACTAACAGGATACAAAGTTAATGCACAGAAATCTCTTGCATTCCTATACAGTAATGATGAAAAATATGAAAGAGAAATTAAGGAAACACTTCCACTTACCATTGCAACAAAAAGAATAAAATACCTAGGAATAAACCTACTGAAGGAGACTAAAGACCTGTATGCAGAAAACTATAAGACACTGATGAAAAAAATTAAAGATGATACAAACAGATTGAGAGATATACCATGTTCTTGGATTGGAAGAGTCAACACTGAGAAAATGACTACACTGCCCAAAGCAATCTACGGATCCAGTACAATCACTATCACACTACAAAAGCATTTTTCATAGAACTAGAACAAAAAAATTCAAAATTTGTCTGAAAATACAGAAGTCCCCAATTAGCCACAGTAATCTCGAGAAAGAAAATGGAGCTGGTGGAATCAGGCAACCTGGTTTCAGACTATATACAAAGCTACAGTAATTCAAGACAGTATGGTACTAGCACAAAACCAGAAATATAGATCAATGGAACAGGATAGAAAGCCCAGAGACAAACACATGCTGGTATGGTTACATTATTTTGACAAAAGAGGCAAGAATATACAGTGGATAAATGACAACCTCTTCAATATGTGGTGCTGGGAAAACTGGACAGCTACATGTAAAAGAATGAAATTAGAACAGTCCCTAACACCATACACAAAAATTAACTCAAATTGGATTAAAGACCTAAATATAAGGCCAGACACTATAAAATTCTTAGAGGAAAACATAGGCAGAACACTCTATGACATAAATCACAGCAAGATCCTTTTTGACCCAACACCTAGAGAATGGAAATAAAAACAAAAATAAACAAATGGGACCTAATGAAACTTAAAAGCTTTTGCACAGCAAAGGAAACCATAATCCAGATGAAAAGACAACCCTGAGAATGGGAGAAAATATTTGCAAACAAAGCAACTGACAAAGGAGTAACCTTCAAAATATACAGCTAGCTCATAAAGCTCAATATCAAAAAAAAAAAAAAAAAAAAAAAAAAAAAAAAAAAAAAAAAAAAAAAAAAAAAAAAAAAAAAAAAAAAAAAAAAAAATATATATATATATATATATATATATATATATACACCAATCCAAATTGGGCAGAAGACCTAAATAGACATTTCTCCAAAGAAGATATACAGATTGCCAACAAACACATGAAAAGATGCTCAACATTACTAATCATTAGAGAAATGAAAATCAAAACTACAATGAGGTATTACCTCACTCCAGTCAGAATGGCTATCATCAAAAAATCTACAAACAATAAATGCTGGAGAGGGTGTGGAGAAAAGGGAACCCTTTTGCCCTGTTGGTGGGAATGTGAATTGATATAGCCACTATGGAGAACAGTATTGAGGTCCCTTAAAATACGAAAAATAGAAATACCATACGACCCAGCAATCCCACTACTGGGCATACACCCTGAGTAAACCACAATTCAAAAAGAATAATGTACCACAATGTTCGTTGCAGCACTATTTACAATAGCCAGGGCATGGAGGCAACCTAAATGTCCATTGAGAGGTGAATGGATAAAGAAGATGTGGCACATATACACAATGGAATATTACTCAGCCATAAAAAGAAATGAAATTGAGTTATTTGTAGTGAGGTGGATGGACCTAGTGTTTGTCAAACAGAGTGAAATAAGTCAGAGAGAGAAATCAAATACCGTATGCTAACACATATATATGGAATCTAAAAAACAAAAATGTTCTGAAGAATCTAGGGGCAAGACAGAAATAAAGACACAGATGTAGAGAATGGACTTGAGGACACAGGGAGGAGGAAGGTTAAGCTGGGACGAAGCGAAAGAGTGAATGGACATATATACTCTACCAAATGTAAAATAGATAGCTAGTGGGAAGCAGCCCTATAGCACAGGGAGAAAGGCTCGGTGCTTTGTGACCACCTAGAAGGGTGGGGTAGGGAAGGTGGGAGGGAAAGGCAAGAGGGAGGGAATGCAGAGATATATGTATTAGTAAAGCTGATTCACTTTGCTATACAGCAGAAACTAAAACACCACTGTAAAGCAATTATACTCCAATAAAGGTGTTAAAAATTATTAATAAAAAACAAAATAAAAATACCTGCTTGCATGGAGAGAGATTAACATTCCATGTTATCAGGAATAGAAAACTTCCATTTGCAAGTATTCTGAAAGAAAGTAAGGGTGGAAAGAATGTGTAAACATGGAGAGGAATGAAGGTAACATTTATTGAGTACCTATCATATGCTGAAATGCAGGCTAAGATGCTTTCATGTGTTTTCTTGACTAAACAATCATACTCTCTATAGTTTAAAGATTCTTAGTACTGATAAATTAGGTCACTTGCTTTAGATGAGACAGCTGATAAATATTAAAACCAATCTCAATCTTATATCTTGATGTTCCAATCACATCACACCATGATACCTCACATATGCACTAGATCAGCCCTCTACAACGGAACATTTTACTATGATGGAAATATTTTATATCTGTACTGTTTAAAATGGTAGCAACTAAACTCATGTGGCTATTAAACCCTTGATAGTTTGCTACTGTGAATGAGAAAATGAATATTAAATTTCATTTAATTTTTGAGTACTTTAAATTTAAATAGACAAAATTGTCTAGTGGCTACTCTATGGGGCTGCAAAGGTCTATGCTACTGCTACTCAATGGGAGTGCAACACAGTTTTTCCTTAGTGAAAATTGTAAAGAATTTTTGTTAAACTCCCATTATCCTCCTCAGTCTGTCATCACTGTTTCTCCCCAAATCCTGTTTATTTTTCAAAATGCAATCCTTAGACCTCAGCACAAAGAGTGAAATAAAGACCCCTGAAAATTATCTCTTCCATAAAAGCAATAAGGTAACAAGCAAAAAATTGTGAGAATCAACTTGTTCAGAACTCTAGAATTAACCAAGGATTTGCAGCAATGAAATTTATCCAAGAAAACAGCTGAATCTCAGTAAGAAGAGTGAGCTTTGTGGTGTTTTCACTTGTCCTATTTCTACCAATACCTCTCCAACTCCACAGAGGCCTTGAAAATCTATAGCCTGAAATCACAGTGAAAATAAGCAGCTTGGCAGGCACCCTAGGAGGCAGAATGGTGTAGAAGCTCCTTCAAAGCCTAATTCCCAGAGAACTGTCATTAATTATCCTGTCTGGTAGGTCACTAGAAGATCCCTCTTGCAAGGCTGTCTTTATTTGACGTGACTCAGAGCTTCCCCAGTGTGTAAAACTTTCCCAAGGGCATTTATCAAAAACAGTCAGAGGAAATTTAACTTTGCTACATTAATAATACCTGCTTGCATGGAGAGAGATTAATATTCCATGTTATCAGGAATAGAAAACTTCCATTTCCAAATATTATAAAAGAAAATAAGGGTGATAAGAATCTGTAAACATGTAGAGGAATGAAGGTAACATTTATTGAGTACCTACCATGAGGGTAGTGGATAACAGTTGGGGCAAACAATAAGCTAATTGAAAAAGGTGAAAAGGAAAATCTGGGGAATGTGATGTCCATCGGGACTTTGAAAAGCTCTGACATATTTCTGGGAATACAGAGGTTTCCTGACACTGAGAGTTTAACTTACTTACTCCAGATGAGACAGCTGGTAAAAATTAAAACCAGTATTAATCTTATGTCTTGATGTTCAATTCCTATCACACTATGATGCTTCAAAACCCCACTAGGCCAGCACCAACGAATAGGGTTGTGTGCATGCCCAGGGCTGTGCACATACTAAGAAAATACTTGGAATGCTCTAAACTCTGACCTTGGACTAACCTTGAGGCTCTGTACAAGCTTGAAGATTAAATCAGTGTTCTCAAATGCCAGGCTGAGTGTTGAAGCCATGCTTCAAATTGTACACAGAGTTCTTTGGAAAATACTTTAAAAATATTTTTTAAATAATTTCAAAATTATTAGTTCCATGCCTTTATGAATATCTATATAGTTATTAACCAACCACAAAGCTGATATAGACTTCAGTGAACACACACACCAAAGAGCATAGACAAACAAATAACAATAATGAAAATAAACAGTAGCAACCAAAAGCCCTGAGGAAAAGAAGGGAATCTGATTCCCAGAGTGCCAAATTATATCATTTAAAATATCCAGGTTTTAGCAAAAGGCAATACAAGACATTCAAAGAAACAGAAAAAGCTATCTCATAGGCAGCAAAACTTAATAGCCAATAGAAACTATCCCTGAGGAAACCCTTACACTGGACATAGTAGACAAAGACTTTAAGTCAGGTATTATGAGTAAGTTCAAGGAACTAAAAGACATATGAGAAATATGTCTCACAAAACAGAGAATATCAATAAACAGAGCAAAGTTGTAAAAAGAATCAAAAGAAACTGGTATCAAAAATTATAATAACTGGAATGAAAACTTCACTAGCAGGGTTTGACAACATATTTGAGCAGTAAGGAGAAAGAATCTGTGAAGTTGAAGATAGATGAAATGAGATTATCCAATCTGAGGAACAGAAAGAAAAAAGAGAAATGAACAGAGCCTTACAGACCAGTAGAATACCATTAAGCATAGGCATATATGCACAATGAGAGTCACAGAGCAAGAAAAGAGGAAGAAAGGGAAGAAAATATGTGAAGATATAATTACTAAAATCTTCCCAAATTTGATGAAAAATATTAATCTATAGAGCCCAGAAGTTCAACAAATGCACATAGGATCAATTCAAAGAGATCGACACCTAGACATCATAATTAAACTATTTAAAGCCAAAGATAAAGAAAATCTTAAAAACAAGAAGAGAAATTAATCATCATATGCAAGGCATCCTCAGTAAAATTAGCAAAAGACTTTTAATCAGAAACCATGGAAGCCAAGAGGCAGATGAATGGCATAATTTTACAACCTGCAAAATTATCATTCAAAAAATTGTTTAAAAATTAAGCCATACTTAGATAAACAACAACTGCGAGAATTTGTTGCCAGTAGAACTGCACTACAAGAAATTTCAAAGGGAGTCTTGCAGGCTGAAATGAAAGAATACTAGACTGCAACTCAAATCCACCCATAGAATAAAGAGCCCTGGTAAAGGTAACTACATAGGTAAATATAGAACAGAGAATAAATATATTTTTGTATGTAACTTTTTTGGTCCTATCATCTTCTAAAAACAACTTTATAAAACAATGATTATAAATCTTTGCTGATGGACATACAATGGATATAGATGTAATATAAATAACAATAACAGCACAGAGGAAAGAAGTTGGAATAAAGTTAAGTATGAGGAAAGTTTATTATATACTATAAAATTAGGTTAGTATTAATCTGAATTACACAGCTATTAAATAAGATATGCATTGTAATGCCCAAGTAAACCACCAAGAAAATAACTCAAAAAATATCTATTAAAAGAAATGGCAAGGGCTTCCCTGGTGGCACAGTGGTTGAGAGTCCGCCTGCCGATGCAGGGGGCGCGGGTTCATGCCCCGGTCCGGGAAGATCCCACGTGCTGCAGAGCAGCTGGGCCCGTGAGCCGTGGCCGCTGAGCCTGCGCGTCCGGAGCCTGTGCTCCGCAACGGGAGAGGCCCGCGTACCGCAAAAAAAAAAAAAAAAAAAAAAAGAAATGGCAAGAGAAGTAAAATGCTACTCTAGAAAATATCTACTTAACACATAAAAGACAGTGATGGAAGGATGAGGAGAAAAAAACCCAAAAGATATACATAAAACAATTAGGAAAGTGGCAGACAAATTTTACATTGTCAATTATTACATTATAGGTAAGTTAAACATACTTAAAAGGTAGGGAATGGCAGAAAGATTTAAAATAAAAACTATATGCTGTCTAGGAGACACATACTTTAGATTTAAAGATCAAATAGTTTGATTATAAAAGCATAGAAAAATAAATAGATACAAACGGTGACTAAAAAAGAACTAGTTAGCCATATTAATATCAGATAAAATAGATGTTGAGATAGATAAAATGATGGCCCTCCCCCAAAGTTGTCCACATCCTAATCCCCAGAACCTTTTGAATATGTTACATAGTGTGGCAAAAGGGACTTTGCAAGAGTAATTATGTTAGGGATCTTGAGGGAGAACAACAACAACAAAAAATACAAGGTCAGAAAGAAGAGATGTGATGAAAGAAACAATGATTGGAATGATGTGCATTCAAGATGGAGGACGTGACCATGAGCCAAGTTCCTAGAAGTTGAAAAAGTCAAGAAAAGGGATTCTCCCCTAAAACATCCAAAATGACTGCACCTCAGCTTGTACCTTAAATGTAGCCCATGAGACTCATATAGGACTTCTGACTTCCAGAATTGAAATATAATAACTTTATATTGTTTTAAACAATTAAGTTTGCAGTAATTTTTTTACAGCAACAATAGAATACTAATAGAAGCTAAGGATAAATTGTTACTGGAAACATTTTATAATGATAAAAGTGTTGATTATAAACATACATGCATAAAACAACAAGGCTCCAAAATACAAGAAGCAAAAACTGACAGAATTGAAAAGAGAAATAGACAATTAAACAATAATAGTTTAAGACTTTGGTATACAACATTTAACAATGGCTAAAAAAACTAAATATAAAATAAAAGAAGAAATAGCATTGAACAAACCAAGTAGACCTCACAGATATCTACAAAACATTCCACCAAATAACAGCAGAATATATATTCTTCTTAAGTACACTGGAGAATTCTCCATATAGGTCACATGCTAGGCTATAAACCGTGTTTTAATAAATTTTAAAGGTTTTAAATAATACAAAGCATGCTTGTTAAACACAAGAAATAAAACCAAAACTCAAAGGAGCAAACTTGGGAAATTTGTAAATATATGGAAATTTCACTAAACACATTCTAATAACCATTGGGTCAAAGAAGAAATCATGCAGAAATTTAGAAAATAATTTTATAGAGTGATTTTCATCCAAGATAGCAACATAAAAGCCTCATGAACTCACCTCCTCCAATGGACACACAAAATCTACTGCTACACAAGAAGTAATTCCCTCTGAAAGAAAGCCAAAAGTAGCCAAGTGATAATTATACATTTGTCAAGTGAGAAAATATCCACAACACTCACATAGAAATGGTAGAAATAGCTGGGACAAACTCACCATGAATCCCACCACTGGCATAGTGCCATACATTCAGAAGGGAACTCCCAACATCCACCTTCTCTCCAAGGATTGAGAGTTTGGATGGACATCCAGAGCCCCAACTTTTAAGACTCCCATATGAGAGACGGACCCCCTAAATACCTAGCTCTGAAAGCCAAGAGGGCTTGTGTTCATGAGGCACACAAAACGACAGCAAACAAAGAAACAGTCTTTAAACAAGCTGTGAGAACTCACTGTGTCTATCCCCTTAAGTCTCAGAACAAAGGAAGCAGACAGAAATACCCATCTCCCAAACTGTCCCACGAAAGAAGTCTGTTTGTGTACTTTAAAAACTGCTACCAGAGAGCCAGCCTTATATTTTATCATGTATGTAGAGGCTGACTGTAATTCTCCACAGAGTCTGGGAAAGCCAGTTTACACCACTAATACCCACTCACTCAAACTTGCTACCAAATTGCCAATATCTCCCTGGAAGAAATTTGTATATACATCTGGTGCTGCCAAATTTGCAGCTGCTGCCCAGGAAACAGACCTCTAGATAACTAGGCTCTAATAGCCAATGGAGTTTGTCTGCACAACTACTACAGGACAGTAACAAACAAAAAGCAGTTATTAACAAGTGCAAGAGGAACCCCCTCCCCATCCCATGACTATACACATGAACCCAGTGCAGAGGGAGAAGGCAAAAATAGTCCCTCTCCCAGGTGCTGACTCAAATCCTCCCCTTTGGGACACTGACTGATCTTGGCACACCCTGAACAACTGGGAGTTGCTAAAAACAAAGAAGGTAACTTGGACAATCACAAATATTTGAGAGACAACCAAGAGCTGAGGACAGGCTGAAAAACATGATTCTACTCCTACATTAGACCACTCCATCAATACCAGGAGAGGTGATTGTTTTAACTAATATGGAAAAACCGACACAGAGAATCAGGAAGGATGAAGAAATAGGGGGCTATGTTTCAAACAAATAATAAAATAAAACTCCAGAATCAGACCTAAATGAAATGGAGATAAGCGATTTACACAATAAAAAGTTAAAAACAATGCTCATAAAAATGCTTACAGAGGTCAGGGGAACAATATAAACAAAGTGAGAATTTCAACAGACATAGAAAATATAAGAAGGGGGCTTCCCAGGTGGCACAGTGGTTGAGAATCTGCCTGCTAATGCAAGGGACATGGGTTCAAGCCCTGGTCTAGGAGGATCCAACATGCCACAGAGCAACTAGACCTGTGAGCCACAACTACTGAGCCTGCGTGTCTGGAGCCTGTGCTCCACAACAAGAGAGGTCGCGATAGTGAGAGACCCACACACCACGATGAAGAGTGGCCAAAGCATGCCACAACTAGAGAAAGCCCTCACACAGAAACGAAGACCCAACACAGCAAAAATAAATAAATAAATAAACTCCTACCCCCAACATCTTCTAAAAAAAAAAGAAAAGAAAATATAAGAAGGTACCAAACAGAAGTCACAAGCCATGAATATAATAACTGAACTGAAAATTTTAATAAAAGGATTCAACAGCAAACTAGATCAAGCAGAAGGAAAAAATCAGCAAATTAGAAGACATGGCAGTAGGATTTATCCTATCAAAGGAGCAAAAGGAAAAAAAAAAAAAGATTGAAAAGTAGAGAATATAGCCTAAGAGATTTATGGGACACCATTAAGCAGATGATAATGGGCATTTTAGGGATCCCAGAAATAGAAGACAGAGAGAAGGGAGGAAAAAACTTATTTGGAGAAATAATGGCTGAAAACTTCCCTAACCTGGGGAAAGAAACAGACATTTAGATCAAAGAAGCCCAGAGAGTACCAAATTAGATGAACTAAAGAGATCTACACCAAGACATATTATAATTAAACTGTAAAAAGTTAAAGACAAGAGAGAATTTCAAAAGCAGAAAGAGAAAAATAACTTGTTAAATAAAAGGGAACTCTTATGAGCATATTTTTTAGCTGAAACTTTACAGACCAGAAGGGAATAGAATGATAGAGTGCTGAAAGAAAAAAAAAAAACCTGCCAAGCAAGAACACTCTACCCAGCAAAGTTGTTCTTCAGAATTAAAGTACATATAAAGAATTCTCCAAACAAGCAAAAGCTGAAGGAGTTCATCACCATCAGAACACCTTATAAGAAATTTTAAAGAGACTTCCTCCTGTTAAAGAAAGGATAGACCACATATTATGAAAGAAAACAAATATTAACAAATTTAAGAAGATTGAAATCATATCAAGCATTTTTCTGACCATAATGATATGAAAGTAAAAATCAATAACAAAATGAAAAATTCACAAATATGTGGAGATTAACAACAGGCTACTGAACAACCAATGGGTCAAAAAAGAAATCAAAAGAGAAATCAAAAAATATTTTGAGACAAGTAAAAATGGAAATACAACATATCAAAACATATGGAATGCAGCAAAAGCAGTTTTAAAATGGAAGCTCATAACAATAAAAACCTGCATTAAGAAAAAATAAGGGCTCAAACAACATAATGTACATATCAAAGAACTGGAAAAGGAATAAACTAAGCTCATAGTTAGTAGAAGAAACAAAATAACAAAGATCAGAGCATAAATAAATAAAATACAGACTAAAAAGACAATTGGAAATATTAATAAAACTAAGAGCTGGGCTTCCCTGGTGGTGCAGTGGTTGAGAGTTCGCCTGCCGATTGGTTCGTGCCCCGGTCCGGGAAGATCCCACATGCCCCAGAGCAGCTGGGCCTGTGAGCCATGACCACTGAGCCTGCGCGTACAGAGCCTGTGCTCCACAATGGGAGAGGCCACAACAGAGAGAGGCCCGCGTACCGCAAAAAAAAAAAAAAAAAAAAAAAAAAAAAAAAAAAAAAAAAAAAAAAAAAAAAAAAAAAAAAAAAAAAAAAAAAAAAAAAATTAACAGGAAAAAAGATAGGGACTCAAATATGTAAATTAGAAATAATGAGGAGACATAATAACTGACACTACACAAATACAAAGGTCACTAAGTGACTACTCTGAAAAATTATATGCCAACAAATTAGATAACCAAGAAGAAAGGATAAATTCCTAAAAAACATACAATCTACTAAAACTGAATCATAAAGAAATGGAAAATCTGACAGACTAATACTAAAAAGGAGATAGAGTCAGTAATCAAAAACTTACCAACAAAGAAAAGTCCAGAACTAGACTGCTTCACTGATGAATCCTACCAAACATTAAAAAAAAATATCAATCCTTCTCAAACTCTTCCAAAATATTAAAAAGAGAAGAGAACACTTCCAAACTGATTATAAGAGGCAGCATTACCCTGATACCTAAACCAGATAAGGAGAAAAGTACAGGCCAATGTCCTCTATGAACACAGGGACAAAAAGTTCACAAAATTTTAGCAAACCAAACTCAGCAATACATGAAAAGGGTCACACACCATAATGAAATGGGATTTATTCCAGAGCTGCAAGGATTGTTCAACATGCAAAAAACATTAAATGTGAAATACCACATTAACAAAGTAAAGGAAGACAATCATATGGTCACCTCAACTGATGCAGAAAAATATTTAACAAAATTCAACTCCCAATTAGGATAAAAATTTTCAACATATTGGGAGTAGAGGGAAATATCTTAAGGGAATAAAGGCCATATATGACCAGCCCATTGTTAACATCAATCACCTCCATGAAAATCTGGAAGCTTTTCTTCCAAAATTAAGAACAAGACAAGGATGCACGCTGTTTCCACTTTTATTACACATAGTACTGGAAGTCATAGCCTGGGCAGTTAAGCAAGAAAAAGTAATAAAAGTCATCCAAAACAGAGAGAAAGAAGTAAAATGTCTCTATTTGCAGATAGTATAATGTTAAATATAGAAAATCCTAACAACTCCACAAAAAATCTATTAAAATAAATGCATTCAGTAAATAGTAGAGTACAACATCAGTATACAAAAATAAGTTGTGTTTCTATACACTAACAATGATCTATCAGAAGAGAAAATTAGAAAACAATCTTATTTACAGTTGCATTAAAAAAAAGATAAATACTTGGAATAAATTGAAACAAAGAGATGAAAGATCTGTACACTGAAAACTGTGAGACATTGATGAAAGAAACTGAAAACACAGATAAATACAAAAATATTCTGTTCTCATGGATTGGAACAGTTAATATTGTTGAAATGTACAGATACCCAAATAAATGGAATGTAATTCTTATCAAAATCCTCATGACATTCTTACAGAAATAGAAAAAAATCCTAAAATTTTTATGGAACTGTAAAATACCTAACTAGTCAAAGCATCCCTGAGAAAGAAAAAAAATTCTGGAGGTATCACACTTGCTGATTTCAAACTATATTACAAAGCTATAATAGTCAAACTAGTATAGTATCAACATAAAAATAATCACACAGACCAATGAACTAAACAGAGAGAGCCAAAATAAGCCCATGCATATAAGGTTATTTAATTTATGACAAAGGAGCCAAGAATGGGCAATGGGAAAAATAAAATTTCTTCAGTGAATGGTTGAGAAAAATAGATATCCACATGCAAGATTTGAAAATGGACGCTACCTTACACCATACTCTACAGTGGATTAAAGTCATATTTAAGACCTGAAATTACAAAGCTCCTAGAAGAAAATAGAAGGTAAGATCCTTGACACTGGTTTTGGCAATGATTTTTTTGGACTTGATACCAAAACAAAGACAATAGAAAAATAAAGAAATGGGACAACATCAAACTAAAAAGCTACTCCACAGTGAAATAATCAACAGAATGAAATGGCAACCCATGGAATAAAAGAAAATATTTGCAAATCACATGTCAGATAAAGAGCTAATATACAAAATGTGTAAGGAACTTATATATCTTGATAGCAAAAAACCAAATAATCTGATTTTAAAATGGGGAAAGGACATACATAGACATTTTTTCAAAGGAGACATGCAAATGGCCAACAGATACACGAAAAGGTGTTCAAAGTCTCTAATCACCAGGGAAATGCACACAAAACCACAATGAGGTATCACCTCACACCTATTAGAATGGCTGTTATCAAAAAGTTGATAGATAATAATTGCTAGCAAGGAAGTGAAGAAAAGGGAATACTGTCCACTGTGGGTGAGAATGTAAACTGGCACAGCCATTATGCAAAGCAATATGAAGGTTCCTCAAAAAAATTAAAAATAGAGTTCGATATGATCCTTATGATCCAACAATCCCATTTCTGAGTATATATCCAAAGGAAATAAAAATAGGACATTGAAGAGATATCTGCCCTGTATTAATTGCAGCATTATTCACAATAGGCAAGAAAGAGAATAACCTAAGTACTTATCAATGGATGAATGGATAAAGAAAATCTCACACACACACACATACACAAATACACACACACTCACTCACACACACAGGAATATAATTCAGCCATAAAAAAGGAAATCCTGTTGTTTGCTACAATATGGATGGACCTTAAGGGCATTGTGCTAGGTTAAATAAACCAGAGAAAGACCAATACTGCATGGCATCATTTATCTATGGAATCTAAAGTAAAGTCAGGGTTTCCCTGGTGGAGCAGTGGTTGAGAGTCTGCCTGCCCATGCAGGGAACACGGGTTCGTGCCCCGGTCCGGGAAGATCCCACATGCTGCGGAGCAGCTGGGCCCATGAGCCATGGCCACTGAGCCTGCGCGTCCGGAGCCTGTGCTCCACAGTGGAAGAGGCCACAACAGTGAGAGGCCCGCGTAGCACACACACAAAAAATAATAATAAATAAATAAATAAATAAATAAATAAATAAAGTCAAACTCACAGAAACAGAGAGTAGAAATGGTTGCCAGGGTCTAGGAGGTGGGAGAAATAGGAGAGTTTGGTAAAAGTGTTCAAACTTTCTGCTACAAGATAAATAATATATGAGGATCTAATGTAGAACATGGTGACTACAGCTGATAATACTGTACTCTATAAATGAAACTTGCTAAGAGAGGAGAAGTCAAATATTTTAATACAGAGAAAAAGATAAGTATTTGAGATGATGGATGTGTTAATTAATTAGTTGGAAGGAATCCTTTCACAATGTATACACATTTCAAATCATTGTGATGTACACTTCAAATGTCTTACAAATGTATTGGTCAATTATACCTTGATAAAGCTGAAAACAAAAGAAAATCATTTGATAGAAAGGAAAAATAAAACACAATATATTCAAACAAATGGATGCAGCTTAAGCAGTGCCTATGGGAAAATTTATAGCTGTGGGTATGTATGCTAAAATAAAATGAAAATCTGAAATCAGTCTTATCACTTTCCACCTAAGAAACTAGAGAAAGAAAAGCAAAGTAAACCCAAGCAGAGTTAGAGCAGAAATAAGTTAGTGGATATAATCACAACAGAGAAGATCAACAAAGCCCAAAGTCAGTTCTTTGAAAACATCAGTGAAACTGACAAAACTCTATCTAAGCCCACCAAAGTAAAAAAGAGAAGACTCAAATTACTAGAATCCAGAAAAAGAGGGGGCATTCCTACCCAATTTACAGAAATAAAAAGGATTATAAGAGAATACTATGAACAATTGGACTGCAACAAATTATATAACCTAGATGAAATAGAAAAAAATCCCAGAAACACACAAATTTCCACCAAAATTGATTTAGAAAATCTGAATAGATCTAAATGAGTATATTATTAATCAAAAACTTCCCACAAAGAAAAGACAAAGACCAGACGACTTCAATTAGTAAATTCTGCCCAACATTTAGAGAAGAATTAATACAAGTTCCAAACACTTTCTATTGAAAAATAAAAGAGTAAACATATTTCAGTTAAGTTTACAAAGTCAGTGTTACCCTCATATCAAAACCAGACAAAGGGGCTTCCCTGGTGGTGCAGTGGTTGAGAGTCCACCTGCCGATGCAGGGGACATGGGTTCGTGCCCCGGTCCAGGAGGATCCCACATGCCACGGAGTGGCTGGGCCTGTGAGCTGTGGCCCCTGGGCCTGCAATTCTGGAGCCAGTCCTCCTCAACGGGAGAGGCCACAACAGTGAGAGGCCCGCGTACAGCAAAAAAAAAAAAAAAAAAAAAAAAAATACAGACAAAGAAATCACAAGAAAATAAAACTATAGAACAATTTACCTTATCATTAAACATGGAAAAACCCTTAAAAATACTACCCTAATTACTGCAACTTATGAAAGGATTATATACCATGACCAAGTGGGACTCATTCCAGGAATACGAGATTATTTCAAGAGGTAAAATTCAAACAATGTCACACATTATATTCACAGAATAATAGACAAAAATTACATGATCGTCTCCACAGATACAGAAAACAATTTGACAAAATACAACAGTCTTTCATGATTAAAGAAATACTCAACACATTAGGAAAGAAGGGAAACTACTCATCCTGGTAAAGGGTCGGGTGGAAAACACACAGCTAACATCATACATAATGGTGAAAGACTGAACGCTTTAATCAAACGTGAAGTAAAGGAAAAGGATGTCTCTCTACCTCTGTTTCATGCTGCACTGGGGGTTTTAGCCATGGCAATTAGAAAAGAAAAATAAATAAAAGGCATTCATATTCTAAATTAAGAATTATAACTATTTGTAGATGACATGATCTTTTTATATTAGTTTTCTAGGACTGTCATAACAAAGTACCACAAACTAGATGGATTTAAAAACAGAAATGTATTGTCTCTCAGTTCTGGAGGCTAGAAGTCCAAAATCAAGATGTCAGCATTGTTGATTCTTTCTGAGGGCTGTGAGGGAAAACTCCATCCAAGGCCTCTCTCCTTGGCCTGGCTGTTTTTTCCCTATATTCCTTTACATATCTTGCCTCTAATTGTGTCTCTGTATCTAAATTTCCCCCTTTATGTAAGAACACTAGTCATGTTGGATTAGATCTCACCCTAATGACATCATTTAACAAGATTACCTCTGTAAAGACTATTTCCCCAAATAAAGTCATATTCTGAGGCTTAGGATTCTGGAATATTCTTAGTTATATTCTGGAATTTAGGATTTCAATATATAAATATGGAGGGAGGGGTACACAATTCAACCTATAATACTTGCATACAGAAAATTCTAAGAAACCCACTAAAAAAGTTAGAACAAATAAATGAATTAATGATAATTATAGGATACAAGATTAGTATGCAAAAATTAATTGTAAAACTAGTGTAAAGTCAAGCAATAAAAAAATGAAAAATTAAATTAATAAAACTATTAATTTAATAATACAAAAATAATAAGCTATTATGAATAAATTTACCAAAGAAATACAAGATTTAAACAATGAAAAGTACAAAACTTCATTGAAAGATGTTAAAGCACACTTAAACTAATGGAATGACTTCACAATACAAGCAACAAGATTTCATGCTGTTAATATGGCAGTATTCCCCAAATTGTTCTACAGATTCAATGCAATACCTATAAAAATCCAAGCTAGTTTCTTTGCAGAAATTGACAAGCTCATCTAAAATTTACATGGAAATTCAAGGGACCCAGAGGAGCAAAAATATAAGAGTAAAATTGGTGGACTCACAGATTTCAAAACTTATAGCAAAACTACAGCAATTGGAGGCAAGAATATACAGTGGAGAAAAGACAATCTCTTCAATAAGTGGTGCTGAGAAAACATACAGCTACATGCAAAGAATGAAATTAGAACATTCTCTAACACCATATACAAAAAATTAACTAAAAATGGATTAAAAATGTAAACGTAAGACCGTATACTATAAAATTCCTATAAGAGAATGTAGGCAGAACACTCTTTGACATAAATCGCAGCAATATTTCTTGGATCTTTCTCCTACAGCAAAGGAAACAAAAGCAAAAATAAATAAATGGGACATAATTAAAAGCTTTTGCACAGCAAAGGAAACTGTCAACAAAATGAAAAGACACCCTACTGAATGGGAGAAAATATTTACAAATAATGTGACAAATAAGGGGTTAATATGCAACATACATAAACAGCTCATACAATTCAACATCAAAAAAAAACAAGCAATCAGATTTAAAAATGGGCAGAAGACATGAATAGACATTTTTCCAAAGAGGAAAGGCAGATGGCCAACAGGCACATGAAGAGATGTGCCTAATCATCACTAATCATCAGATATAGAGAACAAACTAGTGATTACCAGTGGGGAGAGGTACGGGGGAGGAGCAACATAAGGGTAGGGGAAAACAAAGTGGTTATTATGGTATTATATGAAATCATGTGTGTGAAACTTTGAAACTTGTAATGCACTATAAAATTTAAAGAATTTTTCATTCAATTAAAAATAACAGTATGGTACTAGCATAAGGATAGAAATATAGATCAGATTAGAACTGAAAATCCATTTAAAAAATACTCACATATATGGTCACAATTTTTGACAAAGATCACAAGACAATTCAGTGAGAAAGGACTAGTCTTTTCAACAAATGGTGCTAGGACAGCTGGATATCTTCATGCAAAAGAAAAGTTGCACTCCTTCTTCACACCATATACAAAATTTAACTCAAAATGGATCTAAGAGGTAAATACAAGATCCTAAATATAAGAACTAAAATTATGAAACTCTTAGAAGAAAACATAGCTGTAAATCTTCAGACCTTATATTAAGCAATAATTTATTAGATATGGCACCAAAAGCACAAGCAGAAAAAGAAAAAAGTAGATAAATTGTACATAATCAAAATTTAAAACATTTGTTCTTCCAAAGATACCATCAAGAAAGTGAAAGACAACCTACAAGTTGGGAGAAAATACTTGCAAATCAGTATCTGACAAGGGACTTCTATCCAGAATATATAGATTATTTTTATAAGCCAATGACAAAATGACAAACAATCCAGTGAAAAATGGGCAAAGGATCTACGAAGACATTTCTTCGAAGAAGATATACAAATATCTCATAAAGCACATGAAAAGATTTTCAGCAACTAGACACTAGAAAATTGCAAATAAAAACCCCTGAGATATCACTTCATACCTACGAGGATAGCTATAGTCAAAAAGACAGAAAATAGCAAGTGTTGACAAACACAAAGAGAAATTAGAATCCTCATACACTGTGGAAATGTATAACAGTGCAACAACCTTGGAAAACAATCTGGAAATGTCTCAAAAGTATAAACATAGAATTACCACATGACTCAGCAATTCCACTCCTAAGTTTGTACCCAAGACAAAAGAAACGATGTATCTATGTTAAAACTAGTACATAAATGTTCATATCTTTATTTATAGTAGACAAAAATTGGCTAAAAGCCGTATGTCTGTCAATTGAATGGATGAATAAATGTAATATATCCATCCAATGAAATATTACTCGGAAATAAAAAGCAATAAATACTTATACATGCTATAATTTGGATTAACCTGGAAATAATTATACTAAGTGGAGGATGTCAGACACAAAAGGCCACATATTGTATGATTCCATTTATATATAATGTCCTAAGTAGACAAATCCATAAAAAGAAAGTAAACTAGTTGTTGCCAGGGGCTGGGGGAAAGAAGTAATGGGCAATAAATACTAACGATTACTGGTTTTCATTTTTAGGTGATAAAAATGTTCTAAAATTGATTGTAGTGATGGCTCCATAACTCAGTGACTACACTAAAAACCACTAAATTGTATACTTTAAAGGGATAAATTGTGTAGTATGTGAAATATATATATATATATAAATATATATATATATTTATATATATATATAAATTAAGCTGTTGAAGGAAGGAAGGAAGGAAGGAGGGAGGGAGGGAGGGAGGGAGGTTGGGAGAGAGGGAGGAAAGAAACTTTCAAAGCTTTAGGGAAAGTATAACACTTGAGTGTCTGTGATATTAATGAAAGTATAAAGCATGCCTTGCATCCAATCAGTATCAACATATTGAAGACTAGAGGAAAAAGGCCCAGAAGTGTGGTTGGGATGTGTTATTATTCACAGTCCTTCTGGTTGCAATGATGTGATCAATTTATTCCAGCAATTTCATTTTTGTTGTCTTTTTCTGGTTGTGTTACCTGTTCTAGAGTTGTGGCTCCTATCTTAAGATGTTCTTCTCTGACATCTTTCAACTATTTATCAACCCTTAAGCTTTACTGTATAATTGCTGAGGTGTTTAGAAAAGTACAATGGCTGTGAATATGAGGAAAGGAAGCACATAGGTAAGAAAGGAAACAGTATGCATACAGATTGGAGATTAAGAGTCATACTGCTGTTCATCTGTGTGAACTAGGGCAAGCTACTTGAACTTCAGCTTCCTCATCTAGAAAATGGGAATAAAAATAGCCCTGTGTCCATTGGGTCCTTATGGGAATTCCAGCAGAAAAGGGTTGATATGGAGTCTTGAGTGAGCAGTTGGAGAAGATGAGGTGATTCCATGAGTGGGATGGGCCACCAGAAACAAAGACTGAGAAGAAAGTGATGGGTGGGCAGATGAGGGAGGTATTGCTTGATTTAAGGGAACTGCAGGCAAAATGTATGTGAAACTGAGAAATATCTGAAGAACCCCTGAAGCACCCCATAAGAGCAGGAATCAGCTGTAAATTCCCCCCAAAACCAGACAGCACCAGTTTTGGAAATTCATGGCCAAACTCACCCCCTGTCTCTTGCTTCCTTCTCCCTCCTACCCTCAAAATCCTTCCTTCTAAACCCTGGAGGAGCTGAGAAACAAAGAGACTGACACTCTTCTTTATTACAGAGTGCCAGTTCCCAGAAGACCTGAACTGAGGAAGGAATAAGGTTCAAATTTAAATGAAGTTCATAATTCTGATTTTATATTGGATTGAATATTTTAATTCGTTATGAAGCCATCTCACAATGTGTTTCTTTAATAAGATTAACCTAAGTTATAAGAACAGTCAAAAATGTTATTCAAGGGATGAGAAAAAGAGAGTACATTTAATATCTTTAAATATGTAGTAGAGAAAAAAAATATTTTTTTCTGCTTACAACCTGCAGCTGTGACCCAATTGTTCAGTGTAATGGATGGGTAGTTAGACTAGATAGATAAATAGATGATAGATATATAGATAGATGATAGATAGATAGATAGATAGATAGATAGATAGATAGACAGATGATAGCTAGCTAGCTAGATGATAGATAGATAGACTGATAGACAGATAGATTGCTCAGCATTAAGCACAGAGCCTGGCATACATTCTCTCCTGCTCAAACTTTCCTCCTCTATGTGCTTGTTCAGGGTGGAGAATGAAGGTAGCACGTGCTCAGAGGCCAGTCTTTGCTTGGGTCCTAAGCCATAATGAGGACAGGCTTTTCCTTAGAATTCCACATTTAGGAAAGACTAAAAGACATGAAACTTGAGTATCCACACTGGCCAGTGGAGGGAGGGGTAGTTGAGCTGCTGAAACACTGGTCTTCTCATAAATCACTGAGATTTATTTGGCTAGGCTGCTTGACTGAGCAGAAACTGGAGAAAAAATGAGTCTGTAAGTCTCCCCTGACCAGCTGATGCTGTCACTTAAGTGTTCACGTGTGTGAAAGGAAAATCAGAATGGAGTTGGTATTGCTAAGAGAGCCTCTAAAACGCAACAGGGAGGCCATTAAGGAAGTGTGACTTATACACGTCTCAGCCTCGATAGAATCTGACGTTTTCACCACTTATTGTCATAATGAAGTCATTCAGAACATCTGCCAGAAACTCAAAATATTATCAGATCCTTACCCTAAACAACTTGTGACAGCCTATCTGCTGATCAGGCCCCTACACTAAAACAACTCATGATTCCTTAAGGACAGATATTTCCTGGCTTGCATCAGAGTCAACCACAATTCTTGACAGGATTCTTTAACAACCTTGTGGCCTTTTGTCTTTGTAAGCCCCTGACTCTCCCTTTTTCTCAGAACACTCTTTCGGTTTAACTAAATCTGTGTTTCCTGCATTGTAGTTCTTAAGATCCTAAAGGAACTCTTTTTTTTTAATTTATTTTATTTTATTTTTATACAACAGGTTCTTATTAGTTATCCATTTTACAGATATTAGTGTATACGTGTCAATCCCAATCTCCCAATTCATTCCACCACCACCACCACCACCCCCACCGCTGCTTTCCCCCCTTGGTGTCCATACGTTTGTTCTCTACCACTGTGTCTCTATTCTGTCCTGCAAACCGGTTCATCTGTACTATTTTCCTAGGATCTACATATGAGCGTTACTATGCATTGTTTTTCTCTTTCTGATTCACTTCACTCTGTATAACAGTCTCTAGATCCATCCACCTCTCTACAAATGACCCAATTTCGTTCCTTTTTATGGCTGAGTAATATCCTATTGTATATATATACCACATCTACTTTATCCATTCATCTGTCAATGGACATTTAGGTTGCTTCCATGACCTGGCTATTGTAAATGTGCTGCAATGAATATTGGGGTGCATGTGTCTTTCTGAATTATGGTTTTCTCTGGGTATATGCCCAGTAGTGGGATTGCTGGGTCATACGGTAGTTGTATTTTCAGTTTTTTAAGGAACCTCCATACTGTTATCCATAGTGGCTGTATCAATTTACATTCCCACCAGCAGTGCAAGAGGGTTCCCTTTTCCCACACCCTCTCCAGAATTTGTTGTTTGTAGACTTTCTGATGATGCCCATTCTAACTGATGTGAGGTAATATCTCATTGTAGTTTTGATTTGCATTTCTCTAATAATTAGTGATGTAGAGCAGCTTTTCATGTGCTTCTTGGCCATCTGTATGTCTTCTTTGGAGAAATGTCTATTTAGGTCTTCTACCCATTTTTTGATTGGGTTGTTTGTTTTTATAATATTGAGCTGCATGAGCTGTTTATACATTTTGGAGATTAATCCATTGTCCGTTGATTCATTTGCAAATATTTATTCCCATTCTGAAGATTGTCTTTTTGTCTGTTTCATGGCTTCCTTTGCTGTGCAAAAGCTCTTGTTTCATTAGGTCTCATTTGTTTATTATTTTTTTTATTTCCATTACTCTAGGAGGTGGATCAAAAAAGATCTCACTGTGAGTTATGTCAAAGAGTGTTCTTCCTATGTTTTCCTGTAAGAGTTTTATAGTGTCTAGTCTTACATTTAGGTCTCTAATCCATTTTGAATTTATTTTTGTATAGTGTTAGGGAGTGTTATAATTTCATTCTTTTACATGTAGCTGTCCAGTTTTCCCAGCACCACTTATCAAAGAGACTGTCTTTTCTCCATTTTATATGCTTGCGTTCTTTGTCATAGATTAGTTGACCATACATGCGTGAGTTTATCTCTGGGCTTTCTATCCTGTTCCATTGATCTACGTTTCTGCTTTTGTGCCAGTACCATATTGTCTAGATTACTGTAGCTTTGTAGTATAGTCTGAAGTCAGGGAGTCTGATTCCTCCAGTTCCGTTTTTTTCCCTCAAGACTGCTTTTGTTACTCATTTTCAGGAGATTGGAATCTTTTATGTACATACAGCAATCGTTTTATATATATAGGCAGAATTTTTATGTATAAGCAGGAATTCTACATATATATATATATATATATATATATATGAGTCATATATAGGTGTGTGTGTATGTGTGTGTATATTTATTTGTTTATTTATTTATTTACACAGGAATCTTTTATATTTATATCAGAATCTTTTATACTTATATCGGAATCTTTGGGGGTGAGACCAAACCAGGTGCATGGTTCTAACTAATACACTGTAGATGTCTTGGTCCCACTCTCAAAGACTCACTTTCGACTGGAAAGGCATGGCCCAGAACATTTGCTATTATTAATTATTATTATTATTACTAGGTAGTTCTAATAAGACCAGACTTTGCTCTTTAGACACAAATGAATGATTTCAAGCAAGTTACTTAACCTTGTCTAAGTTAGTTATCATCTTGGTATGTAAAATGAGGATAATTATACTACTTTATGCAGTAATTTGTGAAATCTGAATAGCATGTGGTACAGTCCCTGGCATATAGATAACAGGGAGATATTCATTTTCACAAATATGTGTGAAATCAGCAAAATATTTTCCCATAGATAAATGCTCAGTATTTGTTTTTAATACAACTAGAAAATATTTCCAAGTCATCAGTAATTTAAGTCCCTTCAGGATATAATTTGAGACTTATATGTGTGTCACAGATACATGATTCTTTTAATTCGCTTGATAAAAATACATATCTATTTTTTGCTGGTCTTTCCATTCATGATAAAATCATCGACCTAGTACAGATAAGCATTGGCCCAACAAACAGAAATTGCTAAACACATTTTTGCCTGTTCCTAATTTCTTCCATTTAATCACATTTCTTCAGGCATCAAGTGTCTGAGTATCTTCAAATCTCAGGTCAGCTTGTTTCAGAGAAATAGGAGGTGATAGCAAATAGCTGTCAAGTGACACTTGAAACAGGATTTGATCAAACACCACTTGTTGGATATACTTGGTCTGAGTTTTAAACCTGGGTTTCTCATTCATGCTGCTATACTGTAATTTGAGATTTGAAATTCCTTAAGCAATACATTTGACCTTAAAACACTGCTATGTTTCACGGATCTCCACTGGCTGTAGGGTCTCCCTTTTTATCCAGCCCCTCTTTGTTACCTCTAAAGCATTTGCAAATGAACTTCTGTGTAGAAGGGTGCTAGCATGTTTATAGTCATAAATTAAGGGGTGTTTAAGAGAGATTATCTATGACCATTACTTTATTTAAAGATCATTTTTATTTTAAAAGATTGCTTTACTTGAATCTGAAACCTTGATAACAGCAAATAATTCAAACAGTCTAAGCAGCAAGTATGATGCAGTTATAATTATCTGAATATGTTAACATTTAAGGAACAGTCAGGAGCATTACTGGCCTTTAGAAAAATAAAATGCTTCATGTACACACTAATTAATCAATAAAATCCTAATTGGATTCTATTAAGTATTGAAAACGACATTTCAACTTAAATATTCCATTTACAGCCCTGACCCATTCCCAAGCAGCAATAAAAGCCAATTAAGGTGGCATTCAGATTATAATTATGAATGCTGTCACCACCCTCATCTACATTAATATTATAACAATTAAAGAGAACACAGTAAGGAATGAATCAGGTAAGTACCCCTGCACAGATACCTCATTTTTTGGCTATTGTTGAGGGATTCACTATTACATAAAAGTGGCCTTTAAAGAACAGAAGGTTTGGAATTAGAAGGCCTGCGAAAATACCAATCCTTTACTAATTGAGTATGTATCTGAGACCAATGTATCCCTCTGTAAAATGGGGATAAGAGCAGCTATTTTCAGGACTATGTTGAAGATTAGAATTGATCTGTATGAGTGATCCAGCCATGTGCTGGACAAGCTGGAGTCGTGCAGAAAGTGGCAGATCTATTCTAGAATACTGAGCTCTACATTCATGGAATCTTAGGAAGAAACCCAGGATTCATCAGACCTCACCAGCCATTTTCAGTGCAGAAACCCTTTTAACTGTAAGTCCCCAAAGATTTTGCTGCAACCTCTGCTTGAACATGTGTATTGCTTCAGAATTTATTTCCTCATGGGATATCACAGTTTCATTGCTAATATTGTTAGAACATGCAGAAATTAACCCCCTTATTGACTCTCATTGGACCTAGTTTTACCTTTGACAATAAAATAAACTTTATTGAAATTCTTTTCTGGATGAATTATTCAGGAAATATAGAGATATGTTTAGCAGACTTTGGAGATAAGCTGCCTCAGACCAAATCCCAGTCCTATCATTGACTTGCTCTGTGACCTTGGACTGGTTAACCTTGCTATCCTTTGGTTTTCTCATCATTAAATGTGGATGATAACTCCTGTCTCTGCCATGTGCTGTGAATGTTAGCTATTACTGCATCCTATTTCTTTTTCATATTCTCAAACATTCCTTGTAGAATATGATGTACAAAACTTTTTCCAGCCCAATCTACCCTGGATGTCAGTTTAAACACCAAAACCCATGTTACATTGGCCATTTTGATGCACATCTTCATGGGATGAGCTGCATATTTCCAGATCCGCGTGACAACAAACATTCTTCTCTTTACAGTGCGCAAGTAAGGAAACAGAAGTTTAGAGAAGTGAGTTCAGGAAACTTGTCCACGCTCCCCCAGCTTGTATGTGGAGGGTCAGGGATTAAAGCAGCCACAGGTGCCTCAGCCTCAGCACTTAAATGTCTTGCTACAGTTTCTCCAGTATCAGCCACCAGTAGGCAAAGAAAGGAAACCAGAATGGATGACACCCGAGTTGTGAGAAGCTGAGACCCTGGCTTTGCAACTGGCCACCGTGAAGAAGAGGCAATGCAAACCAAGTCTAATGGGGCATCACAAACTGACTTGATCCAGTAGCGGCCGGAATGTTTACTAGAGATGCTTGGCAAGTCAGGTAGGAAAATCACGCTGATTCCTCCGGGGAAAAGCAGGACATGGTGCTGTGATACAAACACTCAGCTCAAAATGGTGTTTTCAGAGCTCACAAAGTGTAAGAGCATCTTAGCAACTAGACGAGATGTGTGCAGTTCAGGAGTGACCTCCTGGAAACAACACACTTATTCAAAAGATGAGTTTAATAGTCAAATGGAAAATCTGACTGAGACTATATTTGGGGCGGCGCTAGGTGTGATGATGACTCTAAAATCGTATGATGCAATTAGTCACCTCTTTATTTTTACTTTGAATATTATTTATAGAAATAGAGCTGATTCTTAGGACAATAGGGATTGTGCTACCCAGCTGCTGCTACCTGAGTTAAGACTTGTTCATAAAACACAGCCTGCAAGGGAGGAACATTCTAAGACTGGACCTCAAGATGGTGTAGACTGACCACTCTGTAGACCCAGAATGTTATCTTGAATTAATTCCCTAGCATCACAAAGTCAGAAAATCACTGAGATAGGCCATAGATCCAAACCTCTTTACTCTAAACCCTGGACTCTTTTTGGCAATAGTTCCTATGATATAAATTAAGCAAAGATCCCAAGATCGAAATTATTTTATTAAGATCAAAATTGTTGTATTAATTAATCTACAAACTTTCCCATTATAAGGTAAAGTTTCAATAATTTGGTTTTATATACTTTTATATTTAAAAATTTTTAAGGCTACTAAATAATTGTATGATTCCATTTATATAGAATATCTAAAATAGGAACACTCCTAGTAACAGAAGGAAGATTAGTGGTTATCAGTGACAGGGGGAAGGGAAATGGGGAGAGGCTGCTTGATGAGTATCAGGCTTCCTTTTGGGGTAATGAAAACATTCTTGAACTAGATGTGATTATAGTTGTACAACATAGTAAATGTACTAAATGTCACTAATGGTAAATTTTATGTTATATGTATTTTACCACCAAAAAAAATCACAAAAAATAATTTTAGGACTATTTTATCCTATGAAGTTAGCAGGGTTTCATGGACAGAAAACGACTGGGGACAAAAATAGTCTCTAGTTCTAATCCTATCTCAACCACTTACTAGCTATATGACCTTGGACAACTGGCTTGATTCCCCTGAACCTCTTGTACCACATGAGCTTTTTGTAGGATTAGCTAATGCAGATCAAACACCTTGTAGAGTATTTGATGTATAGTAGGTGCTTAGTAATAGTAATGGCCACATAGTCATGGATTCTCTAAGGTGATATAATAGGTAAAAAGACAATGATTTAGAGGTTGACGTTATTGTAAGGAAATTTGCTGAAAATGTGCAGCAGTGATTCCCAGGAGACTGGTGTGTTCATACTAGTCCACTAAGTTTTCATCTTTTATTTCTCCCTGAGCTGGAATTCAGTGCAGAGAATATTTTTGACATTAAATAATACAAAAAGGGAAAACATTATCTACCCAAATTATTGTGCTTCTGGGGTTGATAGAAATACTCTTGCTTGAAAAAATTAAGCTGTGAGGTAAAAGATCAAGTTAGTATGTACAAAATATAAGGATTAGACTAATAGAAGTATATTTCTGGAATATATGAACTTTACTGACATTTCTTGAAGGGTCTGATCTTGGTTTGATGAACTGGGCAAAATACAGATGAAATTATAACAGGTGAAAATATAACTGATCGTCTATAGGAGATTATATATATATATATATATATATATAAAACCATAACTACTACACGTTCTATTGTTACCATCCCATTTAAAAAGTAGAAAACTGAGGCAATTTGAGTTGTTCCTTTCCCATTATTATATACATAGTAAGATACTAAACCATGATTATAAACTGAGACAGCATGCCTCCAGGGACCTTGGTTTTAACCACCATACAATAGCTACCTCTCTATTCCATACATCTAAGTTTACTTTTGGTTTGAGGTATTTTTAACTTGCACATTTATGAAGACAAGAAAAGTATTTATTGATACTTATTAAAGCATGAGATATAAAGAGAACTTTATATAATATGATATAGATTACTACATAGTCATCTACAATAAACAATAAATGTTTTCCTTTGTATTCTCTTAAAATTTCTAATTCTTCCTAAGCAAGGAACTTGTAAGGAAGTTTTGTTGTGGACAGCTAATTTTTTTTTTTTAGCATCTTTATTGGAGTACAATTGCTTTAAAATCGTGTGTTAGTTTCTGCTTTATAACAAAGTGAGTCAGTTATACATATACGTATGTTCCCATATCTCTTCCCTCTTGCATCTCCCTCCCTCCCACCCTCTCTATCCCACCCCTCTAGGTGGTCACAAAGCAACGAGCTGATCTCCCTGTGCTGTGTGGCTGCTTCCCACTAGCTATCTATTTTACTTTTGGTAGTGTATATATGTCCATGCCACTCTCTCACTTTGTCACAGCTTACCCTAACAACTAAATATTGTATTAGGTGTTCAGTGTCCTTTTCATAGCTTTTCCCTTCTAGATATTTCGTGGTTCTGTTTCATGTGGGAAAACACACAAAGATTAAAAGCCAATTGAGAAATAAATACTACTTTAATAATCTTGTGGAGAGCCCTATAATCATCCTGAAAGCAGATGGTACCATTTAGGATGTCATTGGGTACAAGTTGCAGAACATACTACTAAAACTGACTTAAATGGTAAGGAATGTACTGTCTTACATAAAAGTCATCTAGAGCTAGGCTGTACTTGGTACAAATGTGTAAAGACTTGATACTGACTTCTGGGACCAACACTCTTTCCTTCCTGCCTCTGGCACAGTCCTCAATGCACTGGCTTTCATCTGGAGATGTGTTGTTTCCTGGTTGCAGGGGGACAGCTTCACCTCCAAGCATCCCATCCGAACACAATTGTGTCCAAAGTCTAAGCCTAAAGAGCAGAAAAGAGCTTTCTTTGAGAATCTCTTGACCTTTATTTAGAAGGAATATAATTTCCAGAAGTCTTGTAAATGACTTCTTTTGTTTCATTGACCAGAACTGGATCCTATGGCTACACTAACTGCAAGGAAACTGAAAAAGATAATAAATGGCATTATCAGCTTCTATAATAGGAGGAAGACTCTGCCAGTAAGAAGAAATGTGAGGATGTTTTAAAATGTAGGTTTTAGTATCACTCATGTATGATGAAGCCAACGGATCAGGAGATGATGGCCATTGAAAAGATAGTTTGTTACTCATTGTGCCCAAGAGAAGAAGGCAGGCTATACCACCTAAGGCCATGTGGGAAAGCAGCAAGGTTGGTCAAGCAAGAATCATAGGGTATAAGAGGAAAATGTGAGCAAGAAGTTTTCTGTGGTTTCCACAGAATAGGTAAAACAGGTTAAGCAGGCGTAGGATTGGCTACTTTGAATAATTTCATCAGGCTCTGGGTCACATAGGCTGTCCCTAGTTGTCTGATACTTGGTCCTGAGGTGATTAGTGCAGAGGAATATTGCCCCAGAATGTGGGAGCCCAATAAAGGAGGTGGGGAGGGAGAAAATATAGGCTTTGGTTTGGTTAATTTACATATGAACAGTGCACTACTGGATGAATTATTTGTTATCTTTGGGAATTTAGCTAACTTGGGAGGGGCAGTCCCTCTTCAGTTAGTGAAGTAACAGATGCCAGAGCATTAAGAATACAGAAAATAGGGCTTCCCTGGTGGTGCAGTGGTTGAGAATCCGCCTGCCGATGCAGGGGACACGGGTTCGTGCCCCAGTCCGGGAAGATCCCACATGCTGCGGAGCGTCTGGGCCCGTGAGCCATGGCCGCTGGGCCTGCACGTCCAGAGTCTGTGCTCCCCAGCAGGAGAGGCCATGGCAGTGAGAGGCCCGCTTACCACAAAAAAAAAAAAAAAAAAAGAATACAAACAATAAAACTTCCCAACAAAAAAATACAAGGACCAAATGGTTTCACTGGTGAATTCAACCAAACATTTAAAGAAAAATTAATACAAATTCTTTTCAAACTCTTCCAAAACATTGATTGAAGAGGCAGGAATGTGTCTACACTCATTTTATGAAGGTAGTATTACCCTGATACCCAAGCCAGATGAGGACACTATGAAAAAGGGAAAGTATAAGCCAATATCCCAGATGAATACTGACACAAAAATCCTCAACAAAATTCTAGCAAATTAAATTCAACACCACATTAAAAGGATTATATACCATGATAAAGTGGGATGTATCCCTGGAATGCAAGCATGTTTCAACATATGCAAATCAATAAATATGATACACCACCCCAATAATAGAATGAAGGATAAAAATCATATGATCCTCTAGGGAGATTGGTAGTGATAAATTAGGGGTATGGGATTAACAGATACAAGCTACTATACATAAAATAGATAAGCAACAAGGATTGACTGTATAGCACAGGGAACTATATTCAGTTTCTTGTAATAAGCTATAATGGAAAAGAATCTGAATATATATGTATATATGTCACTTTGCTGTACCCCTGAAAGTAACACAATATTGTAAATCAACTATACTTCAATTAAAAAAACATATGATCCTCTCAATAGATACAGAAAATGCATTTGACAAAATTCAACACTCTTACATGATAAAAGTTCTCAATTTAATGGGTATAGAAGGAAAAAAACCCAGTAAAATAAAGGCCATATATGACAAACCCACAGCAAATATCATACTCAATGGTGAAAAGCTAAAAGTTTCTCTTCGAAGATCAAGAACAAGACACAGGTTTTCATTCTCACCACTCCTATTCAACATATTACTAGAAGTCCCAGCCAGAGCAATTAGGCAAGAAAAAGAAACAAAAGACAACCAAATTGGAAAGGAAAAAGTAAAACTGTCTCTGCAGACGACATGACCTAATATATAGAAAACCCTAAAGGCCCCACCAAAAAAATGTTAGAACTAATAAATGAATTCAGTAAAGTACAGGATTTTGTACAGGATACAAAATGTTGATTTTGTACAGGATACAAAATCAACATGAAAATAAGTTGCATTTCAACACATAAACAATGAAATATCTGAAAGACAATACCCCATTAACAATAGCATCAAAAAGAACAAAATACTTAGGACTAAATTTAACCAAGGAAATGAAAGATCTGTATACTGAAAGCTACAACACTTTGATGAGATTTAAGAAGATGCAAATAAATGGGACTGTATTCCATGTTCAAGGATCAGAAGTAATATTGTTGAAATGTCAATTCTACCCAAAGATATCTACATATTCAGTGCAGTCCCTACCAAAACTCCAATGCCATTGTTCACAGGAGTAGCAAAAAGGATCCTAAAATTAGTATGAAACCACAAAAGATCCTAAATAGCCAAAGCAATTTTGAGAAAGAAGAATAAAGCTGGAGGCATCACATCTTCTGATTTCAATCTATACTACAAAGTTATAGTAATCAAAACACACTCAAGGATATAAACAGACACACAAACCAATGAAATAGAATAGAGAGCTCAGAAATAAATCCATGCATATACAGTCAACTAATATTTGACAAGGGAGTCAAGAATATTCAATGAGGAAAAGATAGACTTTTTTTTTTTTTTTTTTTTTTTTTTTTGTGGTATGTGGGCCTCTCACTGCTGTGGAGCACAGGCTCCAGATGCGCAGGCTCAGCGATCATGGCTCACAGGCCCAGCCACTCCGCAGCATGTGGGATCTTCCCGGACCGGGGCATGAACCCACGTCCCCTGCATCGGCAGGTGAACTCTCAACCACTGTGCCACCAGAGAAGCCCAAGATAGTCTTTTCAATAGATAGTGTTGGGAAAACTGGATGTTTACATGCAAAAGAATGAATCTAGACCCCATTTTATGCCACTCACAAAAATTAATTAAAAATGGATTAAAGACTTAAATGTAAGACCTGAAACCATAATGTTCCTAGAGGAAAATACAGAGGAAGTGTTCCTTGACATTGGTCTTGGCAAGAAGAAAAAAATGCAAAAATAAACAAACAGGACTACAGCAAGCTAAAAAATTTCTGCACAGCAACAGAAACATCAACCTATGGAATGGGAAAATATTTGCAAATCGTATATTAGTAAGGGGTTAATAGTAAAATATATAAGGAATTCATAAAACTCAATAGCAAACTAATAATAATAATATGATTTTTAAAATGCGCAGAGAATCTGAATAGACATTTTTCTAAAGAAGATATACAGATGGCCAACAGGTACATGAAAAGGTGCTCAACATCACTAAGCATCAGAGAAATGCAAATCAAAACCACAATGAGATATCACCTCATACCTGTTAGAATGGCTATTATGAAAATGAAAAGAGATAAAAAGGATATGGAGAAAACTGAACCTTTGTGTACTCTTGGTGGAAATGTAAATTGGTCAAACATTATGGAAAACAGTATAGAATTTCCTCTAAAAAATGAAAAATATGGCTACTATATGATCCAGAAATCCCACTTCTTGGTATATATCTAAAGGAAATAAAGATCACTATTTTGAAAAGATATATGCATCCCATGTTCATTGAAACATTATTCACTATAACCATTACATGGAAACCAGCTAAATGTCCATTGATGGATGACTGGATAAAGAAAAGGTGATATATATGTGTATATATAATGGAATATTATTCAGCCTAATAAAAAGGAAATCCTGCCATTTGCACCTTGGATGTTAAATCTGGGGAATCTAATATGCAGCATGGTTACTAAAGTTAACAATATTTATTATATAATTGAAATTTGCTAAGAGTAGATCTCACCACACACATACAGACACACACTGTAAAAATGTGAGGTGATGGATGTGTGATTGAAGGAATAATGTTGTAATATGTACATAAATCACCACTTTGTATACCTTAAACTTACACAATGTTGTATATCAATTATATCTCAATAAAGCTGGGGAAAATACAGTTAATGTAGAGGAAAATGGTTTTGATAGTCTAAGAATCTCTGTCAAATATTATAGGTCTTAGGTTCATGTGACCCTTTCTACTTCTTCCCCAAATCTAAATCTAGAAGACAGAATTCTTATGAATACAAAAGGCAGACTGTGAGAACAATTACAAATGAACAAGTTACTGTCTACAGAGAGGGTCTCACTGGTTTGGTTTACCTACAGATTACAGACAGATCAGAGACACAGCAGGAGGGTCTCTCGTCAATTTGGAGAACTTTCCCAGATGTGCTTTTCAAGAAGCAACAGAAAGCACAAAAGTACCCTTTATAACGAAGTATTGGATGTGAAAATTAAAAGTTCAGAGCTTGTCATGAGGGCATGGACCCCCAGTGGGTTCCTAGGAATGATTTTGATTCTGACCAATCAGAATAGTTAATGTTTCTTTCCAGGAGAGACTTTGATCAAGGGATGAAGAGTCTGGAAGGTTGGCGAGAGAAAGAGAAGCAAACATTCTCCCCCTACCCCCCACCATATTAGTATTCTTGGCTGGAATTACTTTTTGATTGATTGGTGTCAAGTGTTAGTGAGTCCTGCTGATTCTCCTCTGTGTGCACCTTTCTGTTTTGCCTCACCGCATTTAATTTAGAAAAAAGACATTCGTGAATTAGAAGTTACTGCTCAGTAAAGAAAGTGCCTGTTCTTTGCATAGGCAAATGCTCAAAATTCATTTTCAAATCAAGTCTCTATCCATTGATTCTTATGAGGCCTTGCATCTTTCATCATACTCTAAAAATTATTGACTACTTGCATTTTTTTCATGGTGCCAGAGCTGTCTTCAGACTCCCTGCTTGGCTCTTTAATTCTCTCTCTAGTCTGAGTTTTGGATCTGTGTGTTGAATTGCTGCATCAATGAAGAATATTTGAGGTTAGTGATGCAAATTACAAAGAACTCCTTTGTTTTGAAAAACATACTTCCGGTCGATGTCTGAGCAGAAATTTAATCTGTACTCTCCTTGAGTACCGTCATAACATCCTGTGTGACACCATTTAGCATCATCTCCCAGGCACCCAAAAGTAAAGGGGACATTAACAATTAATTACTGCAGGCCACTCTGGCCCTTAGGTACTGATGATGCAAAGCTGGAAATGAATTTCAATTGCTTTTCCAAGATCTTAGTCTAAGGAGAGTCACACACAGGTAAGTGTGATATAGTGTGAATCAGAGATTTGAACAAAGTAGAGAAGAGGCTACAGGAGAGATAGATCCTACCTGAGTATTCAGAACAGTCATCAGATTTCTGTAATTCCTGTACCTCAGGTGGTGACTATTCATCTATCTAGCCCTTTCTTTGTGTATAAAGGATAGAAAATTTGTTGAAGCCCAGTTATAAGTCTCTAGTCTAAATTTCTCCAAAGCAGTTGTTTTGGAAAATATAGATGGGGGTTCTGGTGAGAGAGGCTGATCCAAGCTATGGAAGCCAATACTTTACTCTTTTCAGGAATAATCTGTATTTTGACTCTAATTTTTTTTTACTTATGCATTGAATGGTGAGGGTGTGTAAGGGAAATCTTTCTAAGAGGACAAGGTGACAGGCCACTGAGTGGATATGTGAGACTGTCTGTCTCAATGCCCATGGAAATAAAAGTAGCACCAAAAAAAAAATCTTTTTAAGAAGGCTCAAACCTTCCTCCTCCAATGTAACTGCCCATTTTACCCTTGCTCCTCTGTACTTTGTCTTTGCCACACAAATGCGAAACATTTTAATGAAGTCCTACTGTTCAGAAAAAGGCATTTTGAAGCCCTAGAAGAGCCCCAGCAAGCTCATCATGAGTTTCTGAAAGTTGCCTGAACCCACTGGGCCATTCTGGATTGGTCCACAGGGTTGCTACAAGCTGTCATTGTTGAACTGGAAACTTTTAAAAATGTATCTGTATTTGATAAAAGGCTAGTAAAAAAGGCAAAGTCATTTGGAGGAACATATGGGGAAGTTCATGAAGAAAAACAGAACAAAACAAAACAAACAAACCAAAAAGCAGAACAGACAGAAATTTAACAGTGCCTGGTATTATACATTAGCATGAAATTAATCTTAGGAAACACTAAAAGTGTCTATAGTTGGCCTCTTCTGCATGCTCTTGAATGAGATAGAGAAGATGAATCAGGCTGTTTAAAAAGTTAACATTATAAGATTAAAAAAGGTTCATCTAGAGGGAAAAAAGATTTTCCTCGTTAAATTTGTTAATGTTAAGAGCAGAACTAATAATAGTTTTGAGTTCTATAATTTCCTTTTTTTACAGAGAACCCATAAAATACCATCTCAAAAAATAAATTATTTCACCTTGTGTCAAGTTGATGTACAAAGAAATTACTAAAAAAAAAAAAAAAAAAAAAAAGCCTGAATTCTCTTAGCTCATAATAAAAACACCTGGCATTTGTATAGAACTATGTAATGTTTCTTAAACTTATTTTACAGATCAACAGCATCACAAGCACCAAGGTGCTTATTGAAAACTCAGATTCCTGAACAACTCATTCAGAATCTTTAGAAGTGCTACTTTGCAGTTTCTGTTTTACCAAGCTCTGGATATGAATTAGTTTCCTATTGCTACTGTAACACAAGTTACTGAAAATTTAGTGCTAAAACCAACTCGAATGTATTCTCTTGCTGTTCTGGAAATGAGTTTCACTGGGCTAAAATCAAGGTATCAGAGGTTTTGTGGGCTCTATCAGAGAATGAATTTTCTCCTAGCTTCTGGAGAACACCTCCATTCCCTCATTCATTATCCCTTCCTTCCATCCCTCCAACCCCTTGCTTCTCTTGTCCCATCTCTTACTTCCTCTCTGATCTCTTCTTTCCCTCTTATAAGGGCGCTGCGATTACAAAGACCCCAACCTGGAGAATGCAAAATAATCTCCCCATCTCAAGATTCTGACTTTAATTACATTTGCAAAGTCCCTTTTATCATATAAGGTGACATTCCCAGGTTCCAGGGCTAAGGACATGGACATCTTTGCAGGGGGCAGTGCTATTATTCAATCTACCAAGGGGTGATTCTTTAGCAAATGAACATTTGAGAATCATTGTCACAGAGTAGACCAGGTATCTATGAGTAACAGGATTTTTTTTTTTTTTTTTTTTTTTTTTCTGTATGCGGGCCTCTCACTGTTGTGGCCTCTCCCGTTGCGGAGCACAGGCTCCAGACGCGCAGGCTCAGCGGCCATGGCTCACGGGCCCAGCCGCTCTGCAGCATGTGGGATCCTCCCGGACCGGGGCACGAACCCGTGCCCCCTGCATCGGCAGGCGGACTCTCAACCACTGCACCACCAGGGAAGCCCGATGTTTAAATGTGTAAGACTTCAATAGTGATCTAGGTCATAGGTCAGATATACAAGACATTCTAAGAAATTAAAATACTAAATCAACTATCATTAGAACATTATCCCACTCAAGCATATAATATAGTTCAACTGAAAAGTTGAGAATGGGATGAGTTTTTAGAGATTGCTTTGCTGGCCCTCACGGAGACAAAGAGAGCAGGAAGCATCTACAGTTTCTTTTAATTCATATTACCTGTCCTGTTCATGAGCTTTTAACATTTTAATCATAGTTATTTAAATTTCCTTCTCTGCTTCCTTCTCAGGGCACTTCTGAGTCTAGTCTGTTGAATGCTTTGTATCTTAAGAGTGAATTACTTTTCCTTGATCTTTGTTGGTCTCATGATATCTCACTTTTCTGAGCATCATGTGTAGAACAGAGGGGCCTGAGGTAAAGAGGACTGAGGTCTAGAAATGAGCATGCCTCTTCTACTAGGTTGGTAATGTGGAGAATATCAAGCTGGTTAACAGTTGATCTAAAATTGGGATGTGTTGTTGCTCTTATTAGCTTCAGTTTACCACCAGCTCCAGATTCCTCTAGGGTCACCTGTGCTTAAGGTGCAGTTGGGTTGCCAGATGGTTTTTCTTTTATCACCCTCAAGTCAGCCTCCCTGTACAGCTGCTACAGTGACTTTTTTTAAAAGCTGTAATGTACTTTCTGCTGTATTAATTTAGGCATGATCATTTTCTATGGTTAAAAATTGCATAATCTGTCTGACTAGGGACTGTTCTCAGTTCCTTTAGGTCACCCTTGGGTCCTTACCCAATAGCCCCCTCTAGCTCAGCAACAGAGAGCCTCTCTCACTAGAAAGAACTTTGCTCTTTTAAAGGGTTCATGTGATTAGGTTGGGCTGACCCAGATAAGGTCCTTATTTTAATTTTAACTGATTAGTAACCTTAATTACATACGAAAACTGCCTTTGCCATGTGATATAATAATCATGGGAGAAACACCGGGGGACAGGAATCATGACAGCATGATAGAATTCTGCCTACCACATTCTGCCCTGTGGTCCTCATAACTTCTGCCTACCCAATATGAAAAATATATTTACAACCTCCCAAGGTTCCCAAGGATCTCATGCCATTAAAGCATCAAAGTTCAAAATCTTATCTAAGCCTCGTCATCTCAACTGTCCAAAATCTCATCAACTAAATTAGGTATGGATGAGGCTTCTAAATGTACCCCATTAAATGTCATTTCTCTCCATCTGTGGGCCTGTGAAACTAAAGAGACCTGTTATCATCTCTAAATACTCCTAGCATACAATGGTTAGGAAAATAGGTATGGACATTCCAACCAAAATAAGGGGGAAATTGAAGGATCTGACAATACAAGCAGTTTTGAAATCCAGCCTGGCAAAATCAGAGGGAATCCTTGATTAGATTCCAACCTGGAATAACCCTCCATGGTCCTCAGCTCTGTCCTGTGTGCTTTTGGTTTTGTCCTCTGAGTTGTCTTTCTTTGTTATGAATGGTCACACATTGTCTGCAGCTGGGTAGTTTTATCAGCCTGCCTCCTACCCCTGTGGTCATTTCTTCAGCATCCTTCAAGAGCAGCAGACTGACGAGAAAGAACAAGGTATGGAGACGGGAGTTAAGATTACATCATCTTTCTTTAAAAATTATTTAGTATCTCATTTATTTATTTATTTTTTGGCCACACTGTATGGCTTGTGGGACCTTAGTTTACCAACCAGGGATCAAACCAGGGCCTCCCGGCAGTGGAAGCATGGAGTCCTAACCACTGGACCACCAGGGGGTTCCCAAGATTGCATCATCTTTGGAATCAAATAGACCCATTAATTATGGTGGCTGTTGTTTACTGAGCTCTGCTTCTTGACAGTTGTATGACTCTAACTTATTTAACTTCCTTTTTTTATTTTTTTGATCCTCACTTTCCTCACCTCTAAAATGAGGCTATTATTACCAATCTCATAGCATTGTTACAAATATTAAGGAAATAAAGTTTTATCATCTTATAAAGTGCTTAGCCCATAGCCCAGAATTTGATCAGTGCATGGCAATTACATTATTGGTATTTCTCTCATTCTCTTCCTCTTTCTTTTCTGCTATTGTGAATTACAAACAGTAGCTTCTGTCTATAGTTGACATTCAGTCACCTAGGAAAGCTTTAAAAGTACTGACACTTGCATTTTGCCCTCAGAGCTTCTGATTTAATTGGCCTGGAATGTGATCTGGGCTTTGGTATTGGTTAAATCCTCCAGCTAATTCTAACGTGCAGCTAAAGTTGAGAATCAATGTAAGACTTTGTAAATTATGATGACCACCTGAGCCTTCTCAATGACCTTCCCCTTTCAACCCAATCCTAGGTGGTCAATGCACAGGAGGAGTAGGGTTGATCCAGAGAATGGTCTCTGAAGAGCTCCTTAAGGCTTTTCTCCAGAACAGTCTCTCCCAAGCCCACTTAGATACCCAAATACCTCTAATCAAGCACATATTTTAGTGAAGCATTACAAGATCTTGCTAAGATCTGTCTTGGCTTTGTTATGTTTTGCTGGGTTGGGGTACTTATTCACATAATGTCAAATACACCATCCAGATATAACCATGACACAGTTTTTCAGGGAAAGTGAGAGATCCAGAGGGCAGAGACCAGACTAACTAAACTGGGACAGGCTGGGAGGACTACAGTCAGAAGTGTGGGGCTCAGAGACAGTAAACTTAGGTGGGTGTGACTTTGTGAAAGCTGATACAGAAGATGTCCTAGGGCATTGACTTTGAAACGAAGATAGGAGGGATAAGGAAGGAAAGCTGAGAAGGATGGAATTGAGAAAAAAAGAGTTCAGAATGGAAGGGACAAATGATCCGAGAACAAAAGAGTGACTTTACACTGTAGTTACAGGTACAGTGCATGTCTACTGTATGCAGTATATGTAGACAGTAGCTACATTTTTTTATGCCTTCTACAGTGTATTGGCCATACACATATAATCCTTCCTATTATTAGGGGATATAGGAGTCTTGGGAGAGGGGTAGAATTTCAATAACAAATACATATTTAATTATGTTAATTAGTCATTTAAGAGTGTAATTAAGTGGCTTCATTACCCATGTACCAGGGCAAGTGGCTTGGAGGAAATTGCCTCCTGTCTCTGATCACTGGTCTTCTGGTATCAACAACATATACATATATCAAATTAGATCCTGCCATTACTGACATTTCCAGACTCTATGACAATGTGCTCAGACATTTAGAAAGTCAAGAATATGAAAACATTACATTGATTGACGTTGCTTGGAAGATCCTCAGGAAAGATCACCAAAAGATCCCTGAAAATTCTAACAACCATGTAATGATTTCCCACCCCCCACACACACACACCCTACCTCAAGGAATCAGGTTGTATTTCTAGATACACACCATTGCTGGATAGGAAGTTATCCAACAAAGGACTCTGAACATATTCTTATAACAAAGACATACAGGAGAACATAGGACAGAGTCCCTTATAAGCTCCCGTTTTTTAAAATAATTTGTCCTTTTGTATCCCAAATGTGCCAAAGAAAGTTGTGATGGGATTGTAGACCTGATCAGGATTTATAAGTGAATTTCACCTGGAAATCTTGCCCTGAGGGATGTTGATATGAAGGATCACTTCACCTTTAGCTTCTTGAGGAAGTTTCCTGGAGCTTGGCTTTGAGTTACAGGCTGGTCTTGATCTCTGCCCCTCTCATCAGGCAAACCATGCCACTCTGGTGACAAGGACTATCTGGGTAATAAATACCTCCCCTCTTCAGGACAGCACTATCAATCTCTAGCTTTAGTTTGGTACAATGCTGTCAACGTCTCTGACTTATTATGGTGTACCATACATAAATCAGCACACATGTTGTCCCAGAAAATACAAGTCTCCTGACTGATGGTCAGATACAGGGATGATAACAAAAGGTCTCATTCATTCAATGGCAGCAAGGCCAAGGAGCAGCCTACACAGCTCCAGTCTGGTTTCCTTCCATGTCAGTAGACTGACTATTTCCTTTAGTGAACTCACTCATTTCCTCTATCTGGACCTCTAGTCTCTGGGTTTAGAATAATGGCATTCATGTAGCTGACCAAGATGATTTGTTCAAGTTGGTTATCCCAGAGATAAGATCACAAATACCCCTCCTTTAAGCAATAAAAACCTTTAAGTGATGGTAATCAAAACAATGTGGTACTGGCATAAAGACAAACACATAGACCAATGGAATAGAATAAAGAGCCCAGATGTAAACCCTTGTGTATATGGTCATATGGTTTTCTACAATGGTTCCAAGACCATTCAATGGGGGAAGAACAGTCTTTTCCACAACTGATGCTGGGAAAACTGGATATTCACATGCAAAGAATGAAATTGGACCCTTACCTTACAGTATAAAGAAAAATTAACCCAAAATGGGTTAAAGACCTAAATGTAAGAGCTAAAACTATAGAACTCTGAGAAGAAAATATAAGGGAAAATCTTCATAACAAAGGCAGAGACAATAAAAGAAAAAATAGATGTTGGACTTCATCAAAATTAAAAACTGTTGTATAGGGCTTCCCTGGTGGCGCAGTGGTTGGGAGTCTGCCTGCCGATGCAGGGGACACGGTTTCATGCCCCAGTCTGGGAGGATCCCACATGCCATGGAGTGGCTGGGGTGGTGAGACATGGCTGCTGAGCCTGTGCATCTGGAGCCTGTGCTCCACAACGGGAGAGGCCACAACAGTGAGAGGTCCGCGTACCGAAAAAAACAAAACATTAAAAAAAACAAAAAACAAAAAAAAATGTTGTATATCACAGGACACTCAGCAGAGAGAATGCAGCCTAAAGAATAGGAGAAAATATTGACAAATCATATATCTGATAACAGATTGATAATATCCAAAATATCTCAAAAAAAAAAACAACAGATTTTTAAAAAGCAATTTTACTGGGTCTTCCCTGGTGGCGCAGTGGTTGAGAGTCCGCCTGCCGATGCAGGGGACATGGGTTTGTGCCCCGGACCAGGAAGATCCCACATGCCATGCAGCGGCCAGGCCCGTGAGCCATGGCCGCTGAGCCTGCACGTCTGGAGCCTGTGCTCCACAATGGGAGAGGCCACAACAGT
>RJWK010003577.1:0-63413 GCA_004363435.1 Platanista minor
AAATCTCACACAGAAGAATACACATACACACTCATAAAAAGAGGAAAAGGAGAAAAATATAATAAATCTTGCTCTCAACATCCACCTCCTCAATTTGGCATGATTCGTTGTCTATTCATGTATTCCACAGATGCAGGATACATGAAGTTGATTGTGGGGATTTAATCCACTGCTCCTGAAGCTGCAGGGAGAGATTTCCCTTTCTCTTCTTTGTTAGCACAACTCCTGGGGCTCAGCTTTGGATTTGGTCCCACATCTGCGTGTAGGTCGCCGGAGGGCATCTGTTCTTCGCTCAGACAGGACACGGTTAAAGGAGCCGCTGACTTGGGGGCTCTGGCTCACTCAGGCCTGGGGGAGGGAGGGTCATGGAGCGCGGGGCGAGCCTGCGGCAGCAGAGCCCGGCGGGGCATTGCACCAGCCTGAGGCGCACCGTGCGTTCTCCCGGGGAAGTTGTCCCAGATCCTGGGACCCTAGCAGTGGCTGGCTGCACGGGCTCCCCGGAAGGGAAGTGTGGAGAGTGACCTGTGCTCGCACACAGGCTTCTTGGTGGCAGCAGCAGCAGCCCTAGGGTCTCAAGCCCGTCTCTGGGGTCCGGCTGTTAGCCGCGGCTCGCGCCCGTCTCTGGACCTCCTTTAAGCAGCGCTCTTAATCCCCTCTCGTCGCACGCCAGGAAACAAAGAGGGAAGAAAAACTCTCTTGCCTCTTCGTCAGACTTTTCCCCGGACTCCCTCCCGGCTAGCCGTGGCGCACTAACCCCCTGCAGGCTGTGTTCATGCCGCCAACCCCAGTCGTCTCCCCGCGTTCCTACTGAAGCCTGAGCCTCAGCTCCCAGCCCCGCCCACACGGGCAGGGGAGCAGACAAGCCTCTCGGGCTGGTGACTGCCGGTCGGCGCCGATCCTCCATGCGGGAATCTCTCCGCTTTGCCCTCCGTGCCCGGTTGCTGTGCTCTCCTCCACACTCAGAAGCTTCCCCCCTCCGCCACCTGCAGTCTCCACCCGAGAAAGGGCTTCCTAGTGAGTGGAAACCTTTCCTCCTTCACAGCTCTCTCCCACTGGTGCTGGTCCCATCCCTATCCTTCTGTCTCTGTTTTTTCTTTTTTCGTTAGCCCTACCCAGGTACGTGGGGGATTTCTCGCCTTTTGGGAGGTCTGAGGTCTTCTGCCAGCGTTCAGTAGGTGTTCTGTAGGAGTTGTTCCACGTGTAGATGTATTTCTGGTGTATCTGTTGTGAGGAAGGTGATCTCCGCGTCTTACTCTTTCGCCATCTTCCGAAAGGAACCTACTTTTAACATTTTTTCCAAACTTATTTTCTTTCTCTCTCCCTGTCTCCCTTCCATTTTCCCTGTCTGCATACATTTTCTTTTTTTCTGAAACATTTGAGAGTAAGTTGCTGGCATCTTACCCATTTCCTTCTAAATAGTGTAAATTTCCCAACAACAGGACATCTCTAACACAATCATAATATAATTATCAAAGTCAGAAAATTCACATTGATACAATACAGCATCTAATCTGCAGGTATTATTCTAAATTTACCAGTTGTCCCAATAATACCCTTTATAAGCAAAAAATAATCCTGGACCACTCAGTTGTATCTTTTTATCTTTTTGTTCCCCTGTAGAAACCTGCTTTCCAGGAAGCCCTTCCATTAGGGAGCAGTTAGGATCAGATGTTCTCCATTCACAGAAGTATGAGGCCCACTAGAGTCCATGTAGACTAAGAGTTTAGAGATTTGATGACTTTAATGGGCCCAACATTTTGCAATGAGAGTTGAAAACAAGGCTATTATAAGGATCCCCTTGTGCACTAAAAGTTTAGAGAATAGAGAAAATGCATAGAACCTACAACATCTTTACAAACAAAACAGCTGTATTTTTTAAAAATGTATGAAGAAACTGGAAAATAGCAGAATCCCAGCTGAGGCAATCATTGCATTTTATGGATACTCAGTCTAAAGCATTTAAATTTAACAATTAAAAAGACACCGGGGAAGAAGGTAATGTTCCATTCTGGTACTTTAAACCTGTTGTTTATGTTTCACTGAGTGAGTTCTCAAAATTTTCAACTGTTCCTGCTTAAAACCAGAGATGCAAATATTGGAGAGCTGGAACAAGATTATGAATCAAGACAAACACTCAAATTGCTTTAAAGAAACAGAATTCTCAAAAGTTCAGTGAACTGAGATGGGAAAATAATTATTTTAGGCAGTGAGTCTCATGAAACATATGACAATTTTTGAGAAAATACAGTCTCTCCAAAATGGAAACACAGAGACACTATTCTGTAAAAGATTAATTCAAAATAAAAGCAGAATAATGCATACTTCTATTTCTTTGGATTACATTCTTTTCATTAGCCCCACCAATCCAGAAACATATTACATTAAAAATATTTTCTTATATATAGATTATTGAGCACAGGCAGAGAATATTGTTTAATCATAAAAATAAATTTACAAAGGAAGCAAAATGGAAATGAAATCCAATCTCTTTGTTACAACAACACTTTTCCTTTCCAATATATCCAGTATGTCATTAATACCACATTGTAACTGTTAGGCACATGGCGTCGAGGTAGACAATGTATAAATAAGTTAAACTGACATGATACCTATTAGCTGGAAAACTATAAAAGAAAATAAACAAGTATGTCAAACTTTGTTTTCTATTTATATTCTTTCCTGGTCTGCTTCCACAATTTCTGCCTACCATATGTAGCTATCAAACTGAATGAAAGCAAATATTGGGGAAAAAAAAGTAATAAAATCTTTATGGCAGAGATAATATTAGCTCAATGTGTTAACTTCAGCTGTATATACTAATACTGGAAAAATACAGAAAAAAGTATTGGCTTAAACCTTTTGATTACTTTGATGAGTGAGGAGTGAGTTACAAAAGTCATTTATGTAAATAATATTTAAGGACTCTCACATGCCATGTACTGCAGTGGAGGCTGGGGATATGGCAGTGAACCAGATGGTCAAGGTTCTCCCTTATCACTTATCTCAAATATAGTAATAAAAACTAAAAGAAAAATAAACCATGATAATATGAGAGGAACGAGTTGAGGGAAGTTGTGCATCATCAGGGAAAGCATTTTTGAGGAGGTGACATTTAAGCTAAAACCTAATTGATAAGAGGCTCCGGCCATAAAATGATCTGAGAGCAGAGCATTCTTGGTGAAGAGAACAGTAGGTTCAAAGCCTTGGCAGGATGGCGGAAAAGAAAGAAGAGTGCTATCGTTTAAAGCAGTGAACACAGACCCCTAAACTCACCAGTACATCATGCCTCGGCCAAGTCAGTCAGAACAGTCCAGTTGGGTGTGTGTAGACACAACTCACTGTGAAGTTTCCTCCCCATGGAGTACAAAATGGGTATAAGACAGGAAACTTGGACCAGAAAAGTCTTACTTGATAGCCATGGTCCTTTTTGTAAAACCCTGCCTAGTTCCTCTTTAGAGGGTTCATGGGCTGTCTCTGAATCTTAACTCTTAAAATAGTGTCTTTGTAAAAAAGTCTGCAGAGATGAATATCAACACTTGGCGTGCCATCTGCATAGAGCTAATTATATACACTTTGTTATTTGTCACTATAAGATATTTCAGAATGAAATGTGCGAACCATCTGCAGACGACGTTATTCACATTTCTTGGATCATCAACAAGAAAACTTATACTTCTTTTCCCCCCAGGGAATACAAATTGTAACTGCACAAGGTGGGTAGATGGGGAAAAGATTCTAAAAATGGCTTTAGCATGTACCAGAAAAATAGGAGGTATTTTCAAAATGTCCTAGAATCATGTGTATTCATTACTCTGCCATGTGTCCTTGATACAGCGTTATACAAACTAAATCTAACCCCCACCCCCAGTGTCAGACAGGCACCAGTGCTTTTGGCATTATTTACGTGATTGTTGGGTAAGGAAGAACAAAGAATCCATGAACATAAAATAAATTGCAGTTTGCCATTTGATAATGTAAATATGTGGTTCCATGATCCCCAAATTCTCCAAATCACACTTTATGCACAAAGGCAAAACCAGCTTTTGTGTTTTGAAAAGCAGGTGTGCAATTATTCCTACAAAGAAAAAGAGTCATTTGCAGTGATTTTGGAGGGGTGAGATGATTGAGCAATTATAGGCGTACATGCTAATTTTGTTTTACCCTATGACCATCTTCTGTTTGTAAAATGGATGGATCTCTCTCTCTCTTTGATAAGGGAAAGAAGCTGCAGAAACAAAGATAAGGAAGTTGGACAATTTATGCCATTGCCAGTGGACATCAACCTGGCACCATTTGTTCAAGCATTTCTCACTGAGTACTTGTCAAGGCCCAGCATTTAATAAAACACCCAGGCAAAGTTTAATACTTACTGACAATGAGTTTTCCAAATACCCCCAGAGAAAGCTAGGGATTCAGTATTGCTGCAATACGCATAATTTTCAATTCTACTTTCTAACAGTCTATTTGGAAAGAAACTGAGAGGTGAAGGTAGAATATTAAAACAGCCTATACTTTGATTTGGAAATTCAACTGACTTCCTTGCTACCTGAGCTTCCCCCGAAGGCAAAAGGGCTGTGTATTCACTATGATATAAAATTAGAACATGGATGATACTGGAAGGCAGAAAAGTGACAGAAATACAGTTCTTCACTACTTAAGCTACTTTCACTACTTGAGCTATGAAAATTTTCCAGGATTCGAACTATAATTAATACTATAAACAGTCAAATTTCTATTTTCAAAATTAAAATTTTATAAATAAAGTTGGCTTAAGTGTATACATCTAAATTTTTTATAAACACATATACACGTGTACACATACACACACACATTAACATTGATCTTTGACCATATATTTATATCTATATTTTAAGGAACAGATGAAGACTCTCTATTTGTAGAAAACTATTTTAAATAATTCAAAATCATTAAAATGTCAATTACCTTGGAAAATTATCCCACTGAAACTACTTTGGAGATATTTAAGTGTACATAATTTTACTCAGATAATTTGATAGGGCTCCTGGTAAACCATTAGAATAGAAACAGCTGGTATAAATGAACACAGCCAAGTATTAGCAATAGACTATTATAATATCCTGGATAATAAGATGGAAAAATATAACTGGATACTAATTAATTCTAGATTACATTAAAATTAGCAAATGTCTTGATCTAAAATGGTACAGACACATGAATCAATATCACTTGGAAAAAAGGCTCACAGCATATACCATTATATTCCATCCTTGACCGTTCTGTTTATCAACTCCATGAACACTTCGGATGAAGAAAAAGTGATATGCTTGTTATTTGCTTATTAAGAGAAACAGAGAACCTCCATACTGTTCTCCATAGTGGCTGTATCAGTTTACATTCCCACCAACAGTGCAAGAGGGTTCCCTTTTCTCCACACCTTCTCCAGCATTTATTGTTTGTAGATTTTTTTGATGATGGACATTCTGTGAGGTAATACCTCATTGTAGTTTTGATTTGCATTTCTCTAATACTTAGTGATGTTGAGCATCTCTTCATGTGCCTCTTGGCCATCTGTATGTCTTCTTTGGAGAAATGTCCATTTAGGTCTTCCTTCCATTTTTGGATTGGGTTGTTTGTTTTTTCTGATATTAAGCTGCATGAACTGCTTGTATATTTTGAGATTAATCCTTTGTCCGTTGATTCATTTGCAAATATTTTCTCCCATTCTAAGGGTTGTCTTTTCATCTTGTTTATGGTTTCCTTTGCTGTGCAAGAGCTTTTAAGTTTCATTAGGTCCCATTTGTTTATTTTTGTTTTTATTTCCACTACTCTAGAAGGTGGGTCAAAAAAGATCTTGCTGTGACTTATGTCAAAGAGTGTTCTTCCTATGTTAATAGAATTATCATATGACCCGGCAATCCCACTACTGGGCATATACCCTGAGAAAACCATAATTCAAAAAGACACATGCACCCCAGTGTTCATTGCAGCACTACTTACAACAGCAAAGTCACGGAAGCAACCTAAATGCCCATCGACAGACGAATGGATAAAGAAGAAGTGGCTCATATATACAATGGAATATTACTCAGCCATAAAAAGGAGCAAAACGGAGTCATTTGTAGAGATGTGGTTGGACCTAGAGACTGTCATACAGAGTGAAGTCAGAAAGACAAAAACAAATATCGTATATTAACACATATATGTGGCATCTAGAAAAATGGTACAGATTAACCAGTTTGCAAGGCAGAAATAAAGACACAGATGTAGAGAACAAACATATGGACACCAAGGTGGGAAAGTGTGTGGGGAGGTAGGATGAGTTGGGAGATTGGGATTGACATATATACACTAATATGTATAAAATAGATAACCAATGAGAATCTGCTGTATAGCAAAGGGAACTCCACTTTACTGTACAATAGAAACTAACACAGCATTGTAAAACAACTATACCCCCAATAAAATTTAAAAAAAAAATTTTTTTTAAGAGAAACAGAGGAAAGGCCAACACAAAACTTTAGTTAAGCTTAAAAATGATAGAATGAAACAATGGGCCAAGTTTATCAAAAAAGAAAATGAATACAGTAAAATGTAGTCTGGATTTATAAAAAGTACATTTTATCAAAGCTGTGCAAGCACAAGCACAGGAGAGTCTGAATCTTTGCTGTGCCATTTACTCACTCTATACACAGGAGCAAGTTGCTTAACCTCTCTGTGTTTCACTTTCTTCATCTCTAAAGTTGATTTAATAAAGAGAATATGATCTTTTATGAATGTTGTAGGATTACATGAGTCTACGGTTTGTTCAGGCACAGAGTCAAATCACAATGAATGTTAAAGGGGGGGGTATTTTGTGAAAAAAAGGGGGGCATTTTTTTTTTGCTAACATCTCAACGTGAATCAACAGTGTTATGAGACTGCCAAAATACACTGACCTGGGGCTTCATTAAAAAAAGGAAAATATCAAGACTCAGAAGCCTATGGGAATGTACACAAGTGCCAACCCAGCCCCTGGCTACACACATCCCTTCTGGGACGTCTACCTTCTGCTGTCTCTGTCTCTTTCTTTGTTTCTCTCCAAGCATCCTTCTTAGGTATCTTTCGCTCCCTGTCTCCCTCCTTATTTGTCTTTCTATGCCGCTTCCTTTCTGTCACTTTAGAGGAAACCTCAACAGTCTTGAGTGCATCTAGGGGAGAGCAAACACTAGTTGGTAAAGGCTAGAAGTGGGGTGCTAGAATGGCAGCTCTGTAAAGGAGAATACTGGGCTCAGGGAGGAGATATGCTGAGGAGCAAAGCGAGCTGTTTTCAAGCCTAAGGTCATACAGTTTAAGCCAGGGCTGTGCAGCTCAGCAGGGAACAAGAAGAATGAATGGAGACATTACAGAGAAGAAGCTATTTGGATTAAAACAGTAAGTAACTTTTAACGTAAAACTGTCTAGAATTAAGAATAGTCTCCTAAAAAAAGGAACCCTGTACAATGTTAGTGGAAAGGTAACTTGGTGCAGCCATTATGGAAAACAGTATGGAGGTTTCCCCAAAATTAAAAACAGAGCTACCATATGATCCGGCAATCTCACGTGTGGGTGTATATCTGAAGGAAATGAAATCACTATCTTGAAGCGATATTGGCACCCCATGATTACTGAAGCATTATTCACAATAGCTAAGCGATGAAAAAACCCAGGTGTCCATCGACAGATAAATGGATAAAGAAAGAAATTCTGCAATATGTGACAACATGGATGGACATTGAAGGTATTACGCTAAGTGAAATAAGCCGAACAGAGAAAGACAAATACCATATGAGCTCACTTAAATGTGGAATCTAAAAAAAGTCAAATTCATAGAAACCAAGAGTAGATTAGTGGTTGCCAGAGGCTAGGGGGTGGGAGAAGTGTGGAGATGTTGGTCGAAAAGTACAAACTTCCAGTTATAAGAGGGATTTATTTCTAGGGATCTAATGGGCAACATGGTGATTATCGTTAATACCCTATTATATGTTTGAAAGCTGTTAAGAGAGTAAATCTTAAATGCTGTTACCAAAAAGAAAGGATAATTATGTGAGGTGATGGATGTGTTAATTAATCTTATTGTGGTAATCATTCTACATATGTATGTATCAAATCATCCCATTGTACATCTTAAACTTACACAATGTTATATGTTAACTATATCTCAATAAGCTAAGAAAAAAAATAGTCTCCTCATGAAGCAGTGAGTTTCATCTCCCCAAAAGTTCAGAAAGGGGCTAGATAGCCTATGACTACATGACAGCTGGACTTGGATGGTCTGGAAAGGGCCGGTCAGTTTAACCACTATTACAGACAAAACAGATGACTTTGAATTTGCTGTACAGCAGAAGCCCTCCAGTAAAACAAACAAGTAACAAAAAAAGCAGCATTTTGACCCAAAAATGGAACAAATTTGGATTGCTCCATTGGATCAAGATATTGAAAGCTCTTGTCAAAGTGGAAAATACTATCTGGGAGTGAGTTTTTAATCATTATCACTTTACAGGGAATTTATTTCCCAGCTGGGCAAAGGAACGTGTACATAATCTAAAATGGAATTGATTTTTGTATATAAAAATAGGCAACTGTTGAGAAGATATGAACAATAAAATCTACTGGTTGTGCGCTCTCTTTTGCTTTTATGTCCTTCTTTTCAGGAAGGCTGTGGTTATGTACATGATAAATGAAAGACATATTTCTGCAAAGTATATAAGCCACAGAGGCATTAATAATTATGTGACCACACAGATATGAGAAAAACATGTATGATTAAACTGATATACTGCCATTTTGAATATACCCAATGTTATTATTTTGGCTAAGTATGTCAAAAAAGAAAGAAAAAAATGCTTGAGCCTATTATCTGTAACCTCAGTGCCATTGCCAATGTTATATAAGATAACATAGGGCTTCCCTGGTGGCGCAGTGGTTGAGAGTCCGCCTGCTGATGCAGGGAACGCGGGTTCGTGCCCCAGTCCAGGAAGATCCCACATGCCGCAGAGCGGCTGGGCCCGTGAGCCATGGCCGCTGAGCCTGCGCATCCGGAGCCTGTGCTCCGCAACGGGAGAGGCCACAACAGTGAGAGGCCCGCATACTGCAAAAAAAAAAAAAAAAAAAAAAAAAGATAACATATACATATAAAAAGAAAGGGGGCATATACACTCAGCATCCCAAATATAATTACTTCTGAAACAGATTTCAAAAGAAACACTCCTGATATATTTGCATATAGATACAATTACCTTGAAATTTTACTACCTACTTGCTAATGAGGATATAAAATTATTCATTTTATATGGTGCTTTGGGAAACAGGATTTTTTTTAACAACATAACATTCATCACAGAACCTTCTAGTTGACTTAACACTGCATTTTTCTCACTTGCCATTTAGAAAATGGAGAGGGTAAATATTCCAGGAGAGAAAGGTGCTTGAGAGCAGTGACACAGCTCTTGGAGGCCGTAGTATCCTCTCCTTGTTCCTCTAGAATACCAAGCTACTAGAGAAAGTTTTTCAGGAAGAAATGTGAGAAATGAACTTTGAGGCAATATCTTTGGAGAAGGGAACAGACAAAGCATCAGCAAGGTGTTCACAGTAATGCAGATAAGAAGTCAGAGATGGATTTTGAAGAGGTATTGAACAGGTGAGAGAGACAGAGACACACACAGAGACAAAGGGACACAGAAAGAGACAAGAGACAGAGACTCCAAACGTGGTTTAAACAGAGAAGAAAAAGAAGTCAGATAGTCTACCCAGTAAAGCTGTTACATTTTACTGTGCCCTGTGTAAAAGTTATGAGGAATATCTTGAGTAGTTCCCAGGAGTTAGATATTTTTATTCTGTTCCTTCAGCCCATGTTTTCATTTTGTTCAGAACAAACAACTGAACTTTTCAAAGATAATTAAAGAAGAAATCTTTAAGGCCTTAGAACTTCATATTATTGCTACAAGCCTAATCCTCCCTCCTCCACACATGATGATACTGAAATGTATCTTTTATTTCTTTGATCCAAAAGGTCACTTCTTCAAATTCAAACATCAAAAGAGAGGAGAAACTGGTGGATTCTTTTTCTTATTGTAGCATTTATTTCAAACAAACTCCACTTTGCCTTTTTTCTTCCCATAATAAGACTGAACAGTACATACTAAATCTTCTCCTATGCCAGGAAATCCATTCCTACCATGTGGTAAATTTTTGGATTATAAGAGCAAGTGGGCAAAACATAGTGGAAATCAAGAGACATGGATATAGTCCTTACCACCAGCAAAACCATGTGATTTGGGGCAAGTTATTTCCCCTCTCTGGGCTTCTGTTCTGTTCACTGAAAAATAAGAATTCTTAATTCAATGCTTGCTAATGTCTTTTGTACTTATAAAATTATATTATTCTGTAGGTAACTATATAACATGCCAATGAAATAATGATTTTTGAATAAGTCATCTTATTCCATTGTTATTTGACTTAGCACTTTATATATGTGTGCATATTTAATGGATTTAGGATATATTTAAACACAGAATATATTATAATCTTAACATTCTCCTAATGGTTCTTAATGCACTTAATTCTACTTTGCCTTCATAAGAACACTTATGGCTTAATTGCTTTACTAAAGAGGAGGGTATTACAATCTATTGAAAGAATCACACACACACACAAACACACACACACACATGCACACAACACACCACAAACCTATTGTTTCTCAGCATCAAAATAAGTTATTTGCCACACAAAGGTAGGGAGGGAGATGATGTCAACTTAATCAGACAATAATGAAACACATTAATAGGTATACAATAGCATGAAAAAAAGAGACCCCCCCCCACCAAATTATGAAAAGTTCTTAGCAATTAAATGATATAGTATAAATATTGGCTATTTTTAAGAAGGAAGACTAAGATTTGGGTTATTCATAAAAAGTGTAGGAAAAAGCAAATGATTCCTTAAAATAAGTGCAGTTTCTCCCAACCATAAGTGATTATATTGTGGTAAGTGTAAAAGTGATCTCATGACAATAATCTGTGGGAAAATCCTAGTAAAATTCTGGCATCAAATTTTTAAATTATGTCCCAGGCTTTAAATTTTGAAAACTATAAGCTAACTTACTGATTTGATGTCCATGAAAATTCTGGAGATTTAACTAAACATGAAAGTCTATTCACTCTTAGAAAAGACTATAGCAATCTGTATGAGACACCAGAGTGATGGCTCATGCTAAATTAAAGTTGCTTCCTTTTGTGAAAGATGTATTAAGATTTTCAAGCCAGATTTTATTACAAATAATTTACTGCAGTATTACCTTGGCTCTACTGAGTTTAACATTTTTATCAGTGATCTGAATGAACACTGCTATTTGTGGACAAACATGATAAATATTATAACAGATAAAATAATGAAGGGCAGATATAGTATCAAAAGAATCCAAACACATAAAATTGAACATGTATAAATGTAAGCTCTGTAGTAGGTTCCAAAACAATTGCACATATATGCAGTCGGAAGAGCATCCTTGAAATTAATTTCTGTGAAAATTACAGTCAAGAGCAGCTTGAACTACAGGTTGTTATACATCTTCTTATAGAAATATGTTTTCAGATGAATACTAACTAAAGAATCAAAGCTGGAGAGGATGAGGTCTTCCTTAATCAAGCTTAAATGAAATACAATAGAGTCATCCCTCAGTATCTTTGGAAGATTGGTTCCAGGACCTCTGTAGATACAAATATCTATAGATGCTCAAGTCCCTGATATAAAGTGGCCTAGTGCAGCTGACCCTCTGTATCCATAGGCACTGATACTCCACCTGACTTTGGTTAAATCCACAGATGTGGAAACCATGGATACAGAAGGCTGACTGTAATACCCTACCCTCAAAGTAAAATGAACAGTGAAGAGCTATCAAGTATTCAGAGAGTTCCAGGCAATGTGTTAAGCAGTTTATATGCACAATCCCATTTAATTTTCATGTCAATTTCATTGAGATAGGGACTGTCCATCTCCATTTAACAACCTAGAAAGAAGCTTAGAGAGGTTAAGTAATATGTCTGTGTCACATAGCTAGTGGGTAAGTCATAACTTAAAGCCACTCCTGATACTCCAATACCCATATTCTTATCACTACAATATATAAATTCCCTAGTGTGGAGGTTTTAGAGTTAGAAACCCTGACCTAAGTTTTATATGACTTGAGTACAACAGCTAATAGATCAGAGTATAATTTTCTTTATTGTTAATGATATGGCCTCAATATCATCACCTAGAAATGGCGTAAAGTAAAACTTCCCACTGCTATAATAAATAATTCAATATCAATTAAATTCAAATGAAAATATTTCTTGGCTCTTACATTTAAAATTTACTTGAAGAAAAAATGATACTACCTCTTGACCAATAAATTATATTCTAAAACACCTAAATATTGTACACAGGAAATCACCTAATCATTTCATTAGACCACTGTTGCAGTTTTTAAAAACTTCTAAGATTAGAGTAACTGTAGAAGGTGGACACAGACAAATGCCATTCCAATATTCAAAAAGATAAAATTGGGTCTATTTCCTGCAATTGTGGACTAAGTAAAACAGACTAAAGTTTCTGTTGAGGAAAAATAGAAAAACTGGAAAAATATCATGGAAAAGACCCTAAAATCCTCTTTAGAAGAAGAAAACATCATTCCAGGCCTCAAATTATTTCCACAAAGATTTTTCCACAAACATAATATTTAGAAAACATGAAAACAGAACAACATAAAGGAAACTGAGCAGAAATAAAAATTAATGATATCAGATTTAAAGGGGGGTTTAAAGTGTTGTAATTATCAGACTCAAACTTTTAAATAACCACTTATTCTATCCAGGAAGCAAAAGAAAAATGAAAAATTTAGCAGAAAACTGGAAAAAACAAAAATCACTTTGCATATTTGAAAAAGAACCCCAAAAATCTAGAATTTAAAAATAGAAGAGCTAAAATTTTGAACTCAGAAGTATTTAACAATACATTAGACAAAGCTGAAGAGAGAATTAAAGAACAAGAAACTAAGTGATTAAAAAATACTGAAAATGAAATATAGTGGGAAGGAAAAATAAGAAGAGGTAAGAGACAAATTGAATACATTGACAAGTTTTAATATACATGTACTTATAACCCCAGAAAGAGGGAAGCATATGGAGCAAAAGCAATATTTGAAGATACAGTAACTAAAAACTTTCCAAAACTGATGAAAAACATCAGTTCTTTGATTCAAACATCCACCTGGCCCCAGAGCATACTAAAATTTAATAATCTGCACACGGTTTCCTTACAGTAAAACTACAGAATAAAAAAAACAAAGAGCAGCCAAAAAAAGAGAAAGAGTCAATTTTCCTTTAAAGCTAACTTCTTAACAGAAACAAGGAAAAAAGGATTAATGTTTTCAGCATAGAAAAGAAAATAACTACCAATGTTAAATTCCATATCCAGTGGAAATAAGAATGCAAATGATAAACAATAATTTTTATTCAGTTGGAAAAAGATAACTCATTACAAGCAGACACTCACTACAAAGAAAAAAATATATTTGTGTATATACACATACATGTATATACATATACAAACACACATCTATGTATATATACATGTATAAGTATATATTAATATATATATTCATATATATAAACATACATATATATGGATGACATATATGAATGAAAGGCAGATTGATTTATTGATTGATTTAATGTGTTCTAAGGTCTTTATATTGTCTGGGAGAAGGATAAAAATACTAATTAATATCAGACTTGATAAGTCAAGTGTACATTGAATGACCTCTAGCATAACCACTAAAAAAAGCACAATAATGTATGAGTTGCAAATAAATAGTGAACCAAATTGAATAAAACAAACTAATCTACCCATGCAAAGAAAACAAGAAGGAAAGAAAAAGAGAATAAACAGGTGTAGGAAATAGGTAATGCACCCAAAAAAGGTAATTACAATGACATAATTGAACTAGAAACTCCAATTAAAAGACAAAGATTATACATTTACAATCATAAAAACCCACGTTTCCTTCTTACAAGAGTTGTATATAAAACATAAAAATACAGAAAGATTAGTTGAAAGTAGGAGAATGAAAATAAACAATGTACTATGTAAAAAATAACAAAAATTAAAATGGGAATAGCTATCTATATACTGATTCAAACTAAGTAAACTTAAAGGCAATAAGCATTAAAAGAAAAAAATGAGACATCTTAAGAATAAATGTTCAATTCACCAATAAATAATTCTGCTTTTCTCTGCAATATAATGTTTATTTTCAAATTACATAAAACAAAGCTGATAAAACTAAAAGGGTAAGTTTACAAATCCATGATTATTGTAGGAATTTTTAATACAACTTTCTCAAAAACATAGAAGATATAGGAAAATATAGTAAGGGTATAGACGATTTGAACAGATGATTAACAAATTTGACCTGATAGACATATATGAAATGTTTCACCCTACAATTATAGAATGCAAATTATTTTCAGAGGATATCTGAAATGCTTAAAAAAACTGACCAAAGTAAACTTCAGTATAATTCCAATTATTAAAATCATATAGAAAATGTCTGATATAGTAGAACTAAGATAGAAATCAATAACAATATGTTCCATAATTTTTGGAAATTAAGAAATATAATTTTTTAGACCCCTTGGGTCAAAAAACAAATTACAAGAAAATTAAAAAATGTTCTGAATTAAAAGCTAGCTAAAATTCTGCATATCAAAGTTATGAAAATAGTTGAAGCTGTAATTATCAGGAACTTGCAGCCTCAATTTCAGACATGAGAATAGGGATAGAACTGAAAAATTAATAAATTATGAATCCATCTCAAGATGTTAGAAAAGGGATTTTAAAATACATTTAAATAGATTAAAAAAGAAATAATAAGAACACAAATTAATGAAATAAAAACTAACATACAGCAGAAAGAATTGGCAAGTCAGAATTTGGTTCACTGAAAAGAGTAATAAAATTAATAAATCCCTAAGGAAAACTTTTAAAACAGTATGGTATTGGCAGAAAGAGAAAAAATAGACCAATGGAACAAAATTAAGATCCTAGAACAGACATATAGATATATGGAATCTCTACTGATAGGCAACAAAAGTGACACTATAAAGCCATGGGGAAAGGATGGTCTTTTCAATAAATGATACTGGGATAATTAGATATCCATGTAAGAAGAAAACAAAACTTTACTCTTTTCTTCTACCATGCCAAAAAGAAAAATCAATTCCTGGTGGATTTTAAGCACAAACAATGAAACTTTTAGAGGAATAGAGAAGAATATCGTAAAATCCTCAGGGAAGGAAAATGTTTTCAGTTTTGTTTTTAACAGAAAAATCAAAAGCACTAACCATAAATGTGAAGACTGATATTTATGACTGCATTAAAATTAAATTCTTTTTCTCTACAAGAATCAAGAGTTGGGAGGCAAGTCATAGAACTGAGTTGGCGTTTGCCATTCATATAACCAAAAAAGGAGGTGTAAGTGCAGAATATAAACACCGCACAGTAGGATATGTTCAGATGGCCCACTGTCAAATGAAAAATTGGTCCTCTTCATTATTCATCAGAGAAATGTAAATTAAAACCACAATGATGTATCACATACACCCACCAGAATATCTAATATTAAAAAGACTAACAAGGTAGGTGCTAGCAAACATGAGGAGAAATAGGTATACTCATAAAATTTGGTATTATCTAAAGAAGCTGAAGACGCTCACCCTCTATAACTCAGCAGTTTCACTCCTATGTATAGACTCAACCAAAATTCATTCACGTGCACCAAGAGACAAATAAAGAATTTTTAATAGCAGTCTCATTATTAACAGTCAAAAGCTGGGTTCAACCTAAATGTCCATGTACAATTGATTGGATAATTTAATTGTATTATATTCATTCAACAGAACACTGTAACAGCAGTGAAAATGCATAGACAATACTTATATGTAAAAACATGGATGAATCTCACAAATATGTTGAACAAAAAAGCCATATGCAAAAAGAACACTTATTGGAAGATCTATTTATACATCTAATTTTTTATATATGTGTTGTATTTTATAGTAAAAGTGGTTTCTAAAAAAGGATAACACTGTTATGCAATAACATTTTAATCACACATGTTACAGAAGCCTTTCTAAGTGCCCAGTTTATATTATCTCATTCACTCTTGAGAACAACCCCTATTTTATAGATGATTACTCAGAGGTTTAGAAAGGTTAAATATTACCACAATCACAAATGACAGAACCAAAAATAAACACAGTTCTGATTCTGGAGCTTATAGAATAGTCTACCTTAGATGTATTACCTCATTTAATCTTGTAAAGTTGCAAGGAAGGAGCTATTATTTCTATCTTCTATGAGAAAAATGAGCCCTGAAGAAGTTAAATCATGTGAGCTAGGAAAAGCCCATCACACTGCCTCCTTCTAGTAAGACAAGTAGGCACATTTTTATTTTTTACTGTACACAAGTCCACTGAACTACGTTAGCAGCCTTGCTTACTAAGTAATTTGGTGCATAAACATGCTATACTGAGTCATATGACCTATTTATTCCAAAATATAACATGATTCTCCATTTCCTAAATAAGAATTGAGAGGTAACACACATTTGTTTCTGGCTTTCCATGGTAGTATGTGACTACTGATTTTACTTTTGTGACAACAGACCCCAGCAGCCTAAGTAGGACTAGTTTTGAAACCAATTAGAAAGAAAAGTGCAAAACAGCTAACCAGAGAGAGAACCAGTCAATGCTGCTTCTGAGATATAGTTGGCTAGTTCCTTTGTGTTCCTAGTATCTTTTTAAAAAAATTTTATTGGAGTATAGTTGATTTACAATGTTCTGTTAGTTTCTGCTGTACAGCAAAGTGAATCAGTTTTATATATATGTATACATATATATACATATATATGTACATATATACATATATCCACATGTATATATCCACATATATCCACATGTATGTACATATATATATATCCACATATATATACATATATCCACTCTTTTTTAGATTCTTTTCCCATGTAGGTCATTACAGAGTATTGAGAAGTGTTCCCTGTGCTATGCAGTAGGTGCTGATTATCAATAGTTATGGTATGTTTATCACAAACTTCCATTACTATACAAGAAGTCATGTGAGGAGAAAAAAATAAGGTTAAATAGAAAGAACAAAATTTTAAAACAGAATTTCCATTCCTTAGGTTGCTTCCATGACCTGGCTATTGTAAACAGTGCTGCAATGAACATTGGGGTGCATGTGTCTTTTTGAATTATGGTTTTCTCTGGGTATATGCCCAGTAGTAGGATTGCTGGATCATATGGTAATTCTATTTTTAGTGTTTTAAGGAACCTCCATACTGCTCTCCATAGTGGCTGTATCAATTTACATTCCCACCAACAGTGCAAGAATTTATTGTTTGTAGATTTTTTGTTGATGGCCATTCTGACCAGTGTGAGTTGATACCTCATTGTAGTTTTGATTTGCATTTCTCTAATGATTAGTGATGTTGAGCATATTTTCATGCACTTGTTGGCAATCTCTATGTATTCCTTGGAGAAATGTCTATTTAGGTCTTCCTTCCATTTTTGGATTGGGTTGTTTGGTTTTTTGATATTGAGCTGCATGAGCTGTTTGTATATTTTGGAGATTAATCCTTTGTTGATTCGTTGGCAAATATTTTCTCACATTCTAAGTGTTGTCTTTTCATCTTGTTTATGGTTTCCTTTGCTGTGCAAAACCTTTTAAGTTTCATTTGGTCCCATTTGTTTATTTTTGTTTTTATTTCCATTACTCAAGAAGGTGGGTCAATAAAGTTCTTGCTGTGATTTATGTCAAAGACTGTTCTTCCTATGTTAATAGAATTACCATATGACACAGCAATCCCACTACTGGGCATATACCCTGAGAAACCCATAATTCAAAAAGACACAGGTACCTCAATGTTCATTGCAGCACTATTTACTACAGTCAGGTCATGGAAGCAACCTAAATACCCATTGACAGACAAATGGATAAAGAAGATGTGGTACATATATACAATGGAATATTAGCCATAAAAAGGAGCAAAACTGAGTCATTTGTAGATATGTGGTTGGACCTAGAGACTGTCATACAGAGTGAAGTAAGTCAGAAAGACAAAAACAAATATCCTATATTAACACACATATGTGGAATCTAGAAGAGTGGTACAGATAAACTGGTTTGCAAGGCAGAAATTAAGACACAGATGTAGAGAACCAACATATGGACACCAAGGCGGGAAAGTGGTGGTGGGGTGGAGGTGGTGGTGTGATGAATTGGGAGATTGGGACTGACATATATAAGCTAATCTGTATAAAATAGATAACTAATAAGAACCTGCTGTATAAAAAATAAATAAATAAAATTAAATTTAAAAATTCAAAAAAAAAAAAAAAAAGAATTTCTGTTCCTTGATATCTTGAAAAGGAAAAGGAAGGAGGGAAGAAAGGAAGAAGTAAAGTAAAGAGGAAAGGAAGGAGGAGAAATATCTTCCCAGCCTAGGGGGGAAAAGAAAAGTAGTCAGAGAAAGAATGATAATAGGAACTTCCGTTCTGAATTCTGACAGTTTGTGGAATCAGATCACACTCTCAGTGAGTCCCAGCATTTAATCACCATTCTTCTCTAACTTTCTCAGTCTGAATTGAAAAATGCCATCCCACATTCAGCATGATGTTACAATAAAATAATTTCTTCTGGCAACTTGCCTTGTAATTTGGGTGAATGACAATTGGCTCACCCAGTAAAATAATGTGATGCTTTTTGGTAACCTAAAGTCTTCAAAACATCATTCATTTGTTTCCCTGTCCTGAAAATAAATGTTTTACCACCAAATTTATTATTTCAGAAGGGCCTATCACTATTTGAATCACCACTGTACAGAGTAGTTCTGGTAATACTGACATCAAAATACTTGGTGTCAATTCTAAAAACAAAATGAGTTTCATCCAACATCTCTTATCATCTTACTCTTGAGCTCCTTTAATTGCACTAACAGTCTCTTAATGTGGCATATCAGCCAAAAGGGGATGTTCAGTTTCAGCTAACAATTTCATGCAGACACCTATTCCAAGAAATTTCCTACTGTCATTGGCATTTGTCTTGTTTTCAAACTGCATCCTGTGTTGCTTGTAAATCTGCATTCCCAAAGGAAAAAATGACATTCAAATCTTATATTTTTGTGAGGCAAGACAAGAAGCTCAGCTGTTTTCTGAAACCTGTAGAATGGTAGAAATATCATTTCTCTGTCATGTAACGAGAAGATATTCCCAATATTCTCCAAGGGAACCCCAGCAATGGAGAAATGAAAATCTTTTAATGTACCAAATTATGTTCTAAAACTTATTAATGGTCTGAAATAGGGAGTAGATATTTTTGAAAAAATTAAGCCCATGGGTATCATAAACTGAAAAGAATAACATTAAGTGATATATAAGATAGTGATTATTTTACAAGTATTTTCCTCCTTCTGCTTACCCTCAAAATTTTCTCTATTATTTCTGTATAATTTAGAAAAACTTATTTATACTTTGAGCTAAAACTGCACAAATGCTCTCAACTAGGAGTCAGTTTAACTGACAACTAATATATTCTCTATCTGAAGTAAACCATCAGAAAAAGTCATGTCCAAGTTAGTATCAAATGTATGTGCTGATGGAAAACAAGAGAATTGGGTAACTCTTATAGAAGTAGAAAATCACCACCTCGAGAATTAGAAATAACAGGACTCCTAGAATTCTTTGTGTCTACCACAGGGAAAGGACTCAAATGGTTTTCCTGTGTCCACTCATATTAAAGTAAAAAATGGGAAAGGGATTCCATTGAAGAAGAATTTCATGTATTGCTTGGGGCCTATTTTCATGGGTATGGGCTCAGAGAGGACATCTATCTTGATATAATTGGTGGCCAAATCAAGGGAGAAAGGAACAACATTATTTTCCTGGATTCATCATCTGGCTTAAACTATCAAATCAGGCAGCCTGGGACAGGGAGAACCAGAATTAGGCCCATCAGTACAATAGACTAGAATAATTCTTAGCCAAAAGTGATTCTGCCCCCCCAACACACACACCCACCCAGGGGACAACTGGCAATATCTGGAAACATTTATGATCATCATAACTTGAGGTTTCCACTGTAATCTAGTGGATAGAGGCCAAGGATACTGCTAACATCCTAAAATACACAGGACATCATCCCCCACCACGAAGAATTATCTGGCCCAAATGTCAGTAGTACCAAGGTTAAGAAAACCTGGCCTAGGGAAATACCCGTGTGTATAAATGATAGGCAGATGAAAAGTTAAAGTTAGAAACACAATACATTAAGTTCAGTGAAATTTGTTTATAGGTCAAAGCACATAAAAACTAACTGGGCTATAGTTTAATTCTTGATTTGTATATTATTTCTATATTAAAGTATATCTTAAAGAAGTCAGTGCTTCTTAATTCATCATGTCATTTTAAAATTTTAAATATTGTTCTGATGCAACACCAAAAGCTTGAACTATAAAAAAACCACACTGATATATTACACCTTATCAAAATGAAAACTTCTGCTGTTCAGAAGACACTGTTAAGGAAATTAAAGTACCATTCATAAACTAGAAGAAAATATTAGCAAACCATACGTCTTATAAAGGACTTTATCCAGGATATATAAAGAACTCTCAAAATTGGGAAAAAACTCAATTAAAAAGTGTGCAAAAGAAGTAAAAGGACAGTTCACCAAAGAAGATATACAGATATCAAATAAGCACGTGAAAAGACATCAGCATTATTAGTAATCAGGGAAATGAAAATTAAGATCATAATGAGATACAACTTGACACCTTTTAGAATGTCTAAAATCAAAAAGACTAACCATATCAAGTGTTGCTGGAGAGGATGTGGAACAATTGGAACTTTCCAACCAATTTGGAAAACAGTTTGGTATATATCTACACAAATACTTGGACACAGATATACAGAGAAGATTTATCTGCAAAAATAAAAAACTGGAAACAACCCAAGTGTCCATCAAAAAGTGAATGGAAACAAATTATAGCATATTTATTCAATGGAATACTGCTCAGCAATAGAAGGGGTCGAAGAACACAGAAACATGGATAAACCTCAAAATAATTTTGCTGAGTAAAGGAAACCAGACATAAATGCACATACTGTACGATTCCATTTATACAAAGTCCCAAATAATGCAAGTGTATCTGTAGTAACAGAAAGAAGATCAGTGGCTTCTGGGGAACCAGTGAGCAGAGGGACATTTAAGAGAAGATGGAGGAATTACAAAGGACCATAAGGAAACCTTTGGAGGTTATGGATATGTTTACTATCTTGGCAGTGGTAAAAATTCATGGATGCATACAGAGGTCAAAAATGAAAAAAAAATGTTTACTTTAAATATGTGAAGTTTACTGTATGTGAATTATACATCAATAAAGCCATTCTAAAAAGAAATTTTTTCTGCAAAAACACATCAAAGTCTTCATTGTTTATTATTCTGAGTTGTTTAAAATAAAACCTTATTTTTAAGATAGAACCTTATTTGACCCCTCCTTAACTGCCATATAGTAGCAAAAACTCTTGATCCGCTAACAAGGCCAATGAGAGTCCTATCTAAGTAAACCTCTGAAAGCCCAGACTGAAGTAACTTAGTTTTTTTTATGTGATAACCAAATAGGACTTCTACAAAAAAGTTCAAGTTACATATTACAATATCACTCTACCAGTCCTTAATGTGTGGGTTTCAAAACCAATGAACAAATAGTTACTGAAAACCAACACAACTCATTCTAAAGTTTGAGCCATTGTTCCGATCCTCAAGAATTCCCAAAATGATCTGAGAAATAATACTGCATATTTATATTATATATATACTATATAAAAACTTATATATAACTATATATCTAATTTATATATACAGTACAACTATATATATTACTTATATATATGAATAAACTTGTAAAGATGAAATAAAAATTTGAACAGAAAATGGTTTTAATAGAATTTTTATAAGGTGAGTATTTCCACAGATTTGGATAATAAGAAGTCTATATTAAGGAACTGAGGCCTAACTGAGCTATATCATTAATTTATTCAACATATATTTGTTGTGTGCCCACTAGTTAGATGCTAGAAATACAGCAAGAACTAGAACAGATCTCATGGAGCCATGCTTTATGAATTTTATATTCAACTGGGTACAATGCATAGTATAAATTTAAAAAGTAAAGTTATACATGATATCAGTTGGTAAAAAGTACTAAGGAGAAAAACAGAGCAAAGAAGAGGAATAGTTGAATGTCACAATATTAAATAGGGGGTAGGGATCCTACTAAGTCCTCACTTAAAGGGTAATGTTCAAGCAAAGACTTGAAAGAAGAGAATAATACATATGGATAACAAGGAAAAAAAACACTTCAGAAAAAGAATAACCAGTTCCCTCTGAAGATACGATCAGAGAGGTAAACGTTCAGATCTTTTAAGGCCATATAAAGACTTGGGCTTTTATTGTGAATAAAAGATCATTCTAACTATCAAATGAGGGTGGGAGAAGGAAGAAGCAGGAAGGAGTTAGGAGGCTATTTCAAAAATCTAACCAAGAGATGACAGCTGTGGCAGACAATCCCTAAGGTGACTCTCAATGATCCTTGCCTCCTGGTGTCTACACCTTTGGACAATCTCCTCTTTTGGGTATAGGACCTGTTTGCTACCAATAGAATATGGCAAAGATGATGGGATGTCATTAGCCCAATTACCTTGCCATATATCTGAGTCTTCATCTTGCTAGCAGGGCCAGTGGAGAGATTCCCTCTTGCTAGCCTTTAAGAAGTAAGGTGCCATGAAGTAAGTGGCCATGTTGGAGAAGACTTTGGGGCAAAAATCAGAAGAAGACTTTGAATTGCTAATGGCAGCCTCCAGAAAGAAACTGAAGCTTCGGTTATGCAGCAACAAGGAAATTTTTTTGACAATAACCTGTTGGCACTTGGAAGCTTACCTTTCCCCGGTTCAGCCTCAGATGAGACTGTTGACTAGGCCATCATCTGGACTGGAGCCTGAGGAAGGAAAACTCTGAACCAGAGAACACAGTAAAACTACACCCAGACTTCCTACAAACTGTAAGATAATAAATGTATGTTGTCTTAAGCTGTGAATCTAGGGTAACTTGTTATGCAGCGATAGAAAACAAGTACAGGGACTTCCCTGGTGGTGCAGTGGTTAAGAATCCGCCTACCAATGCAGGGGACATGGGTTCAATCCCTGATCTAGGAAGATCCCACATGCCGTGGAGCAACTAAGCCCACACTCTAGAGCCTGAGAGCCACAACTACTGAGCCCACGTGCCACAACTACTGAAGCCCGCGCGCCTAGAGCCCATGCTCCACAGCAAGAGAAGCCACTGCAATGAGAAGGCCATGCACCACAATAAAGAGTAGCCCCCACTCTCCGCAACCAGAGAAAGCCTGCACACAGCAAAGAAGACCCAACACAGCCAAAAATAAATAAAATAACAAATAAATTTATAAAAAAAAAATAGGGCTTCCCTGGTGGCGCAGTGGTTGAGAGTCCGCCTGCCGATGCAGGGGACACGGGTTCGTGCCCCGGTCCGGGAAGATCCCACATGCCGCGGAGTGGCTGGGCCCGTGAGCCATGGCCGCTGAGCCTGCGCGTCCAGAGCCTGTGCTCCGCAACGGGAGAGGCCACAACAGCGAGAGGCCCACGTACCGCAAAAAAAAAAAAAAGAAAACAAGTACAGCAGTGGTTCAGGTTAGGGTGGTAGTGGTGGTTTGAAAGTAGAGGCAACAAGATTTAATAACTATTACAAAAACCAAAATTAAGATAGACTCCAAGGTTTTTTGCTCAGACCACAGAAAAGAAAAGGCCATTTCCTGAGATGGAGAGAACTATGGAAAGAGCAAGTTTGGAGGAGGTGCAATCAAGTGTATATTTTTGAATGATTTAATTTTGAGATGCATGGAGACAATGAGTAGGGAGTAGTACGTTGCATATAGGAACTGGAGTTCCATGGAAATAAGAGGCCAGTGATATATATTTGGGAGTAGTCTGTGTACCCATGGTATGTATGGCCATGAGACCAATGACATCTCAAAAGTGTGGAAGACAGAAATCTAATAGGAGAAAAAGATGTCACTCAAAAGAGGGTACAGAAACTTAGTGGAAGAAATGATTCAAAGAGATTGACTATTAGTGACTTAAAGGCAGTCAGCATATTTCATTCATCTGTTACATCTTCAAGAATCTAGCAGAGTGCCTGGAAACCAGAAAACCCTAAAAATATGACAGGTGGTAATGAGCAAGGCACATGAAGACTGCAAAAGGAAATTGTCCTTAATGGGAGATGGGAGGTTAGAGGGACAGATTTACATTAATGATTTTCCCTCAGAGATATCTGACCCTAAAAATGGCACGCATAGTCTCTTTCAGGGTGTGAGAGAATTCCTCTGAAACTGAAGCAGGAACTTTGTAGATACCCTGGCTAGTAATAAATAGGTGCTTTAAGTTCAAAACACAGCTATAGGAGAAAGTGATAACTATTGAGCCACCTGAAATTCTTTTTGATACAGAGAGAAGAGTTAGGAGTAGATTCATAGTTCAAAGATAGAAAATAGAGTTCTCAGGTCAACCAATAGGCCTCCAGACATTTTAAAATTCTATACTAGAGCCTTTTCTTATTTTAAAATGCTTTTCTTCAACAACTCTAAGTAGTGTATGTTTTCAATACCACGACAGAAATAGTGTGTAAAAAAAAAAAAAAAAAACTTTAAGGTGTCTTTTCAATACAGCACCAGAGATATTGCAGAAGATAATAAAAAGAAAAAAACTACCTGCAAGAAACCTTTAGAGAATCAGGAGTCAGCATATATTCACACTTTGGAGATGTTATTAATATCTTAATACTGCTATAAATTATTTAGAAGCACAATTTTTTAACACCTCTAATAGAGTGTCCTGCCATTCTCTGGTATACCTTACCAAATGTGTATGTGTCTATATGTATAAGGTATAAAATGTAGATTATGATCAAAATCACTGAAATACCAGATAATATCAGGAGTTACATTGATTGAGTGTATGTTATGAGCTCAGTACTTTCATCTGTGTTAGCAGGACTATTAAGTGGCAGGGCATGGAACTGAACACAGGCTGTAGGATCTAAAAACCTCTCAGCCCTGTTGTCTCTGCCCCAGTGCTCTTTCCCTTTCACTCTGCATGTGTCAACTCAGATGGACTAATTTATATATTCACACTCTTCACTTTAGATAAATGCTTAAAAAAAAAAAAAATTAAAAATAAGTCACCCTGACACATGGCAATTTTGCATAAGCTTTGGAAGTTCTTCCAAGTGTTGCTATGAGATAAATTATGTACCAAGATAATGTACTGTCAGGCACATTCCTTTCTTGCTACTTGGATGGTTGTAATAATGTAATAGGTTCTTTCCACCTCTAATTTATTGTTGGCGTGAGATTTGACATTGTGTCTGGGTAAAATAATATTTCTAAAGGGAATTTTCAATAGATCAAGTGAATCTCAGTCATTTTGAACTTTTAGCTAGTCCGGGAGATTTTTATAAAAGGACTAACACTGTCAATCAATGAGGCAAGAAATTATATATTTTAGTTTGGATTTTTTGAAAGCACATGAAAAGGCAATTCACATAGTTTTTATATTAGAATGAACACTCAGAGGTTAAATGTCTGCCAAGAGTATCACCAAAAAGAAAAAAAAAAGGCAAACATACAGATTTTTATTTCTTTCAGTTAAACACAGATTAAAATATTCTCCCATTAGAAATTGGGTAAACCCAAAGATTTAGAAACACACTAATTCAAACAAATCACAAATATGTTGTCCCTCCTTAGTGTAGACAGGACCTCAGCTGTGGTCATCAACACCTCCGGAAGAAAGAAGTGTCAGCCAAAAAGTCTACTAGTTTATCATCCCAATATCCAAGCTTTGTAAATACCCAGTTCTTTCACTGAATTGTTTCACCTTTTCAGCTAGACATTGGGCACTAAGCAGTCTAAGCAGACTAACACATGCATACTTCCATTTAATATCACTAATGTGATTAAGGTACATAACTACATTCTCATAGCTGAAGCAAAACAAAATGTTCCCTCCCTAAAAGAAGGAACTTTAAAAAAAAGGAATTACATTTTGTGACTTTGCTCATTCTGCTTATGTGCTAGTATACCTCATCCTTTATCAGGCTCTTATGAAGAATGGTAAATCTAAATTATTAAACTGTATTATGTGTGCTATAAATACTTATTTTCACTTCATATCCACAAAAATCTTATCAAACTGGGGATTAACATCCTGATTTTAAAGATGACAGACTAAGGTATAAAGATGAAAACTATCTTGCCCATAAGTTCTTTCATAAGGATGAAAACGAAGTTTGCCCAGTTCTGACTACAAAGACAATGACCTTTTAATTGCCAAGTACTTAAATAACTCTAGTGCTTAAAATAATATATTAATACCACTTTCAAATGGGAGGATGCCCTGGAAGTTGAGACCCATAATTCGGGTTTCAACCAAAGTTTGAGTAGTCCTGTTCTCATGCAATGAGGGAGAAAAAATATATTTTTGAGATACACTGTATGAATATCAGGCAAATCTTCCAAGTTCTGGAGCTCCTACTTTCCCTCTTTTTCTCAGCTTCACTGTATCCTTGTACTGTTCTCTCATTTCAGAGAAGATACTAATAAATGGTCTTTGGGTCATAACTGACGTTGGTCTTAGCAGAGTACCCCACCGAATTTGAATTCAAATTCAAGCTTAAGATAAGAAGAAAAAATAATCAAGAAAAAATAATCTAAAAGAGTTTTTTCATTTCATTGCTTGCTATTTTTCTGCCTTTGACAACAACCTCCAAGTCACTGGCAATATTAGAAAAAACCAGAAGTCTAGATGGAGGAAAAGGGAGTGGGAAGAAAAAATGAAAAGAGCACAGGTTTGGCAAAGTTTTTCAAGAGTTTAGAAATGGGTCATAATTAGGGATTAGAAGCATAAATTGAGAATATTAATTACTTTTATGCAAACAATGGATAAAAAATATGAATTGATATGCCCAGTTTTACCAGATAAAATTTGCCTTTGGAATTCCAAAGAGAACAGGCCTTTCTTATAGTAGGCTACAGGTCCCAGCCCTCTCCCTTAATGATTTATGTACAACCCCAAAGTGCTATCAACTTTTGAATTACAGAAAGAGAATAGATACTTTTTATCACTATTAAAAGGAGGATAATCATATTGTATTTCTTTTCCCATCCTCTTTATCAACTTCCTTGAGTTCCTCTCCACACGGAAAAAAAAAAGATTTAAGCTTTCCTCCTGAATAACAACAACAGAAGCCATACAGAAAGGCAGAACCTAGCATTTCAAGTTGTATTCTGTGTGTTGACGTTAGGTATCACATTGGGTGGGATATGAAAGTCTTAAAAAAGAAAGCAAAACGTCCATAATTTAAAAGTAAATATACACCTTTAAATGTGTTACTTGAAGGATTTTGATGATAGTACAGTTCAACAGTTTTAAATAAAAATTAAGACATTCACTTAAACACAGAGCCCATCTGTCTAAAAAAATGGAGAAATATTTTGTCATTCATTTCATCATTTTAACTGGGTTTTTTTGGTATGTACAGGCTTGGGAACCCCAGATAGCTTTTGCATTGTTTAACCAGAACACAGCCTCTTCTTTCCTCAGTATGATATTTTACAGTCCCTTCCTTCCTGCTCTTCTAACCTCTCTGATCCCTAAACTCCACACTACTGATCGCCTTGGTCTGAAAGTGCAACATAGAGAAAAAGAAGGATTTGAAGTCTAGCAGTAAGAACCAGTCAAAGGTTTTTATGGGTAAAGCTTAAAAGATTTCTAAAGATGCTAACATTAAATCCTAAATAATTGCTAACTCTTGTTTAATAAAAATAAAATTAAATGTCAGTGAACTTCTTAGACGAAAGAATCAATTTTAGGTCAAGAAACCTAATAGCATGATTTTTTTTCCAAAACTATACAGAATGTCTCATGTGAAATTGCTATAATACCCATTGACTACTACACCAACAGCAACTACTAGTGCCTGTATTGTTAACAGGAGGCTCTCTTCTCCATAAAAAAACACTGACTTCCTCTACAGGTCTTAAAACGTTTTACTTTTGCATAATAAGAATTTATCCCAAAGTTTTCCCCAAGTCTGAAATCTGCACCAGGTTGCTGAGTGCTACTACATTAGGATGGATTTTGAGACAAAAGACAGAAAAACAGAAATATAGGGAAGAAGTACTTAGTCATAGCTAATATCACAAGTTTACAGGTTCATTTTCACGTCAACAAGAAGAAACAACAGGTGTTAGTTCCAGAGTTGTTTTCAAGGGGACATAGTGGTAATTTATTTTTTCCTATCAAAGGAAAAGTATTAAAAACATCTCACTAAAGGAGTTTAGCAGAAAAATCAGGTCTAATTTACCTGTCAAAAATATTCTGTAGGGCTTCCCTGGTGGCGCAGTGGTTGAGAGTCCGCCTGCCGATGCAGGGGACGCGGGTTCGTGCCCCGGTCCGGGAAGATCCCACATGCCACGGAGCGGCTGGGCCCGAGAGCCATGGCCGCTGAGCCTGCGCGTCCGGAGCCTGTGCTCTGCAACGGGAGAGGCCACAGTAGTGAGAGGCCCGGTACCGCAAAAAAAAAAAAAAAAAAAAAAAACACAAAAATATTCTGTAGGTATACAAATAGAACTATAATGTTCTTATAGTGGTAGACCTGAAATTATGAGGACATGGTTATTTACTGTTAATGATGCAAATAACTGATAGACTTGCGTAGTGATACTTCCATATTTATTAACTTAAGAATAGTTTTTTATCCAAGTATTGATGTCCTCTTAGTAAAATTCTTACCAATTCTGCAAGAAATCCAATGAAAAGTAGAGAAAGCACACTAAACTACTTTCCTAGATGAGTGAAAGCCCATGGAAGGAAAAAAATATATATACATATAAATATAGAGATATAAACATATTTATTCATAATACTTGCTACATTGATGGGCTTGGAGGAGGTAAGGGATACATCAAGGAGATAGAAACAAAAAAGAAAACTAAAATCAGAAACTAAAAACAAAAAGTAGTAAGAAAATATGAAAGTCGTGTTGCTCTGAAGACAAATGCACTGCAGCACTGCAATGAAGAAGCTTAGTCTTGGTATAGAGCAAAAAGGTAGAGCTGAATGCAAGATTCTTGGATTAAGCCAAGACTCTGGAAGAGGGCTAAAGATTTGCTGCTGTCAGGTTAAACAAATGCAAATCATCTTTCAGAAAAGCTTCTGCATTTTAGGTTTACAGGTTTTATTTTATATAAGGTCCTTTATAAAACTCATAAAACTCTGTGTGTATATATCCATTTATATATCATAAATCATTATATGTATGTTTACATATACACACATAATCAAAATCCCCAAACATGTAAGTACACATGAATACAAATCAATAAAAGCATAGACAATAGTTTTAGATATTCAAGAACTTGAAGTATTTTATCAGCTAGAGATCATGAAATAGATATGGATGAGACATGTAAAGAAATAATTAAATTTTCAGAATGAGCAAGCCATAAGGTACTATCAAAAGCGATCAGGCAGGGCTTCCCTGGTGGTGCAGTGGTTGGGAGTCCACCTGCCGATGCAGGGGACACGGGTTCGTGCCCCGGTCCGTCAAGATCCCACATGTTGTGGAGCGGCTGGGCCCGTGAGCCATGGCCCCTGAGCCTGCGCGTCTGGAACCTGTGCTCCGCAATGGGAGAGGCCACAGCAGTGAGAGGCCCGCGTACCACAAAAAAAAAAAAAAAAAAAAAAGCGATCAGGCAAACCTGAAAAAAAATAACAAAATAGAAATTTTTAAAATGAAAAACTATTATGGAAACAACACAAATTTCCACCAACATATGAATGGAAAAAGAAAATATGATACATACATATCACAGAATACTATTCAGAATTTAAAAGAAGGAAATCCTGCCATTTGCAACAACGTGGGCAGACCTGGAGGATATTATGATAAGTGAAATAAGCCAGTCACAGAGGGACAAACACCACATGATTCTACTTATACAGGTACCTAGGACAGATAAACTCAGAGAAGCAAAAGACTATAACTGTGGCTACCAGGGACCAGGAGGAAGGAGAAATGAGGAGTTGTTCAATTGGTATAAACTTTCAGTTATGCAAGAGGAATTAGTTCTAGAGATCTATTGTCCAGCATAATGCCAAGAGTCAAAAATACCATATCACTCACTGAAAATTTTAAAAGGGTAGATCTCATGAGTGTTCTTAAAAAACAAAACAAAACACGAGGAAACTTTGGGAGGTGATGGATATGCCTGTTACATTGATTACAGTGGTGTGCAAACTCATCAAATTTTATACATTAAATATGTGCAGTCTACTGTACATCAATTAACTTTAATACATCTGTTTTTAAAAGAAATGAAAAAACATAGTTGAAATAAAAATATTAATAGATTAAATATCAGAATAGGAAAAACTGAAAAGATGAATTCAGAGACATCACTGAAGAAATTATTCCAAATGTAGCACAGAGAGAAAAACAGATAGAAAATTTGAAAGAGAGGTTAAAACATATTGAAGATAGAAAGGAAATAGCTAATATTTATTTATTCACCCATTCTATAAACATTCAACAAGCTTTCCTTCTGCTAACTTTGGGTTTTGTTTGTTCTTCTTTCTCTAGTTCCTTTAGGTGTAAGGTTAGATTGTTTATTTGAGATTTTTCTTGTTTCTGGGGTAGGCTTCTATAACTATAAACTTCCCTCTTAGAACTGCTTTTGCTGCATCTCATAGGTTATGGATCGCCATGTTTTCAGTGTCATTTGTCTCTAGGTATTTTATTGTTTCCTCATTGATTTCTTCAGTGATCTCTTGGATATTTAGTAACGTATTGTTTAGCCTCCGTGAGTTTGTGTTTTTTATGTTTTTTTCTCTGTAATTGATTTTTAATCTCATAACGTTGTGGTCAGAAAAGATGCTTGATATGATTTAAATTTTCTTAAATTTACTGAGGCTTGATTTGTGACCCAAGATATGATCTATCCTGGAGAATGTTCAGTGCGCACTTCAGAAGAAAGTGTAATCTGCTTTCTTTGGATGGAATGTCCTATAAATATCATTTAAATCTATCTGGTCTATTGTGTCATTTCAAGCTTGTGTTTCCTTATTAACTTTCATTGTGGATGATCTGTCCATTGGTGTAAGTGAGGTGTTAAAGTCTCCCACTATTATTGTGTTACTGTTGATTTCCTCTTTTATAGCTCTTAGCAGTTACCTTATGTATTGAGTGTGCCTACATTGGGTGCATATATATTTATAATTGTTATATGTTCTTCTTGGATTGATCCCTTGATCATTATGTAGTGTCCTTCCTTGTCTCTTGCAACACTCTTTATTTTAAAGTCTATTTTATCTGATATGAGTATTGCTACTCCAGCTTTCTTTTGATTTCCATTTGCATGGAATATCTTTTTCCATCCCCTCACTTTCAGTCTGTATGTGTCCCTAGGTCTGAAGGGGGTCTCTTGTAGACAGCATACATGGAACAGGATAGAAAACCCAGAGATAAACCCATGCACCTATGGTCAACTAATCTATGACAAAGGAGGCAAGGATATACAATGGAGAAAAGAGAGTCTCTTCAATAAGTGGTGCTGGGAAAACTGGACAGCTACATGTAAAAGAAAGAAATTAGAACACTCCCTAACACCATACACAAAAATAAACTCAAAATGGATTAGAGACCTAAATGCAAGACCGGGCAATATAAAACTCTTAGAGGAAAACACAGGAAGAACACTCTTTGACATAAATCACAGCAAGATCTTTTTTGATCCATCTTCTAGAGTAATGGAAATAAAAACAAAATAAACAAATGGGACCTTATGAAACTTAAAAGCTTTTGCACAGCAAAGGACACCATAAACAAGATGAAAAGACAACCCTCAGAATGGGAGAAAATATTTGCAAACGAATCAATGGACAAAGGATTAATCTCCAAAATATATAAACAGCTCATGCAGCTCAATATTAAAAAAACAAACAACCCAATCGAAAAATGGGCAGAAGACCTAAATAGACATTTCTCCAAAGAAGACATACAGATGGCCAAGAGGCACATGAAAAGCTGCTCAACATCACTAACTGTTAGAGAAATGCAAATCAAAACTACAATGAGGTGTCACCTCACACCAGTTAGTATGGGTGTCTTCAGAAAATCTACAAACAACAAATGCTGGAGAGGGTGTGGAGAAAAGGGAACCCTCTTGCACTGTCGGTGGGAATGTAAATTGATACAGCCACTATGGAGAACAGTACGGAGGTTCCTTAAAAAACTAAAAATAGAATTACCATATGACCCAGCAATCCCACTACTGGGCATATACCCAGAGAAAACCATAATTCAAAAAGACACATGCACCCCAATGTTCATTGCAGCCCTATTTACAGTAGTCAGGTCATGGAAGCAACCTGAATGCCCATCGACAGACAAATGGATAAAGAAGATGTGGTACATATATACAATGGAATACTACTCAGCCATGAAAAGGAACTAAATTGGGTCATTTGTAGAGATGTGGATGTATGTAGAGACTGTCATACAGAGTGAAGTAAGTCAGAAAGAGAAAAACCAATATCGTGTATTAACACATATGTGTGGAATCTAGAAAAATGGTACAGATGAACTGGTTTGCAGGGCAGAAATTGAGACACAGAAGTAGAGAACAAATGTATGGACACAAGGGGGGAAAGCGGTGGGGGTGGGGCGTGGTGGTGTGATGAACTGGGCGATTGGGATTGACATGTATACACTGATGTTGTAGAAAGTGGATGACTAATAAGAACCTGCTGTATAAAAAAATAAATTAAATTAAAATTTTAAAAAAAGCTTTCATTAAGCATCTGTTGTGTATTAGGCACTTTCTACTCTCAGAAGGGAAAAGGTAAGGAAAAGAAAAGATGCAAAGCAAGTAGGAGGTAGATAGTAGATCATAGCATTGTGGGTGTTATGAAAAAATAACAAAAAAAAGAGGATAGAGTCAGAGTTCCATAAGTGAGAAGAGATAGAATAGAAGAGAAGCTACATTTAAAGCATCATTGCTACAAATTTTATAAAGCTAAAGAAAGAAATTAATCCACAGGTAAGGAAATATAATCTACATTAAGCAGAATACATAAAAATAAATGTGTAGGTAGCTACTTGGCCATGAAACCAGAAACTCTGTAAGAATATCTTTAAAGTAGTCATAGAGAAAGTACTTTTATCCACAAAATAAAATTAACCAAACTGACAGATTTCTCAATAGTAAAAATGGAAGTCTTAAGACATATATTCATTTATTCAAGAAATACTTGTTGAGTATTTACTATGTGTTTTTTAATATTAATTTTTTTTGGAGTATAGTTGAATTACAATGTTGTGTTAGTTTCTGCTTACAGCCAAGTGAATCAGTTACACATACACATATATCCACTCTTTTTTAGATTCTTTTCCCATACAGGTCATTACAGAGTATTGAGTAGAGTTCTCTGTGCTATTGTGTTGTGTTTAAAATAGTAAAAAAAATAAGCAAAAATTTCTGCCCTGACAGAACCTTCATTTTAATGGTTGGAGGCTGAACAATAAGCAAAATAATAGATAAAATATATATTGGAGATAAGTGATATGTTACGGAAAAAAATTTAAAAGACAATGAGTTATTGTGGGAAATAGGGAAGGGTGTTTGAAAGAGTTGCGATTTTAAACAGAAAGTCAGGGAAAGCCTCAATAAGAAGGAAACCTTAGATCTAAGCCCTAAAATGAGGGAGTGAGAACTTGGAATTTGGAGCCAAAGTGTTCCATTAAGTTTATTGCTCTGAGGGGTGCATGACTGCTATGTTCCAAAATCAGAGGATTATAGTATGCCTGGAGTAAAAAGAGAAAAAAGCAAATTACTTAGATATGAGGTCAAAGAAGAAAGACAGGAAGAGGGCATCCTGCGTAGGAACTTGCAGTCTGTTGTAAGGACTTTGCCTTTTACTCTGAGTGATTTACAAAGCAGTTGGAGGGTTTTAAACAGAGAAGTGGTAGGGTGTAGCTGAATGGTGGCCCCCGAAGGATACATCTGAGCCCTAATTTCTATGACCTGTGACTATTAACCGTATATAGCAAACAAATCTAGAAGTGAAAAAATATAACAGCACAAAAGGTGGGAGGGGATGAACGTAATTATACCATTTAAGGTTGCTACATTATACATTAAGTAGTATAATATTAATTCAAAACATACTGTGATAAGTTATATGTGGTACTGTTAGCCTTACCTTAGAGTGACTTTTATACAAAAAGGTATAGTTAAAAGGCCAAAAGATCAAACTAAATTCAATACTCAAGGTTATTTGGCTAACCCTAGGGAAAGGAGCAAAGTAAAGAACAAGAACCATTAGAACAAACAGAAAATAAATAGGAAAACAGTAGACTTAAAGATAACTACATTATATTAATAATTATATTAAGTGTTAATGGCCTAAATATCCCACTTAAAATTATCAGACTAAATAAAAAACAAGATTTTTATAAATAAATACACAAGACATTGAAAATAAAACACTGGGAAAAGACACCCTGTGTATACCTGACCTCTCTTCACAGTGAGTATGCAGTTATAGCAAGAGATCCATGCCCAAAAATTTATTAAATAGACAACTGGTCTTATATTTTCAGCGTGTATCCAAAAGATAACTAGCTCTATAATTTTGAGTAGAGGATATTAAAGTTTGCCTTTCTGAAGCTAGGACAGAGTAAAATCTGGGACCATACTCTAGGTCTGGTGAGTTAGATTTGGTAAGTTAGCTTTTAATCACTTGCTTATATTTACTTTTAATCACTTGCTTATATTTGGTAAGAAATTGTGATCCATTGTCCCTCCCAGATGTTTGTTTCAAGACTTGCTTTCATACTGGATAAACCTGGTCTGGGTTTTTAATTGTCCCTGGTTAATGTTGGGTTTTTTTGTTTTGTTTTTTTTTCTTTTTACCACCCATAATTATATATAGGATTTTGTGCTAATCCAGGAATGAAAATTTTTGATTAACAGTGAGCATCTGAATCAGTGGGGAAACTTAGAGGCAGAAATATCTATTATGTAAGTAAGACACAGTGAAAAGACCAGTGATTGTCCTCTGCATAATACTGTCTTTATCAACAAATTAAATAATAAATATTAAACAAATGTGAACAAGTCCCTGCTTCTTGGTTAGCAGTATTCATTTAATTGTAGATTCAAATAGAATTGGAGAGTGCCAATCTTGTTGTGGGCTAAATTGTGCCCCCTGCCACTAAATACATATGTTGAAAGCCTCAGAATGTGACCTGTGTCTATTCAGATACAGGTATTTAAAGAAATAATGAAATTAAATTAGGTCATTAGGGTTGGACCTAATCCAACATGACTGGTGTCTTTATAAGATAAGATTAAGGGCTTCCCTTGTGGCGCAGTGGTAGAGAGTCAGCCTGCCAATGCAGGGGATACGGGTTCATGCCCCGGTCCGGGAAGATCCCACATGCCGCGGAGCAGCTGGGCCCGTGAGCCATGGCCGCTGAGCCTGCGCGTCCGGAGCCTGTGCTCCACAGCGGGAGAGGCCACAACGGTGAGAGGTCCGCATACCGCAAAAAAGGGAAAAAAAAAAAAAAAAAAAAGATAAGATTAAGAAACAGACACAGACTGAGAGAAGACCATGTGAGGACACAATATAAAGGTGGCCATCTACAAGCTGAGCAGAGAGGCCTCAGAAAAAAACCAACCCTGCTGAAAACTTGATTTTGGACTTCTAGCCTCCAGATATATGATAAAGTAAATTTCTGTTGTTTAAGCCACCCAGTTTGTGATACTTTGTAATGGCAGCCTGAGCAGACTAATACAAATCCCATCTTCTTGTTGCTTGGTGATGCTGCTGTTGGTACTGTTGAAATTGTTGAAAAGAGAGCCCAGATGACCTAGTCAAAGTAACAAAGCAAGTGAGAAGAGCTGGGCTAGAACCCACATCTCCTAGAAACCAATCTCATTTTAAAATAAAAATCCAAAGGTAGGACACAGAAAAACAAAAAGACAGATGATCTGCGGAATAGCAGAAGAAAAAGCCCACTGTTTGTGAAACCCCTGAAGATACGCCTACTGATCTACAGAGCACCATGTGAAAATCAATGCATTGAGAAGGCTGACATTTTACACAGGCATTCCTAGGGAAGCTTGCCACATAAGTTGGTTTTGAACCTTCCCTTCTGACCTTAGATAATAAGTCAACTGTGACTAAAAAATAAACACACATAAAAAAGATAAATACTTTCTGTGGTTGGTGAAACAAGATATAGAGGTTTAATTACACTATTTGAAGATATAAAAGTAACAAACAAAACCTGAAAAGTGTTCTAAGTAGGCCATAAAGGGGACGAAAAAAGTGGTGATAGAGTGCAGTTAAGCTAAATCTTTAGCCTAGTAGGAAGTTTAGTGTCTAAATCCAGAAATACATATATAAACATTTATTAATGAGGTAAAAATAACCACCAAAGGCAACTAGAAATAGCTATAAATCATTGGCTCCAAGGCTCTGGGATTAGAAGTGTGAATGCATGAGGCAGGAGATTATACATCCATTATAAGCACTCTATAGCATTTAATGTGTATGGAGATGTGTACTGTGGTGGGGAGAGCAGGGGATGGTTTGTGAGTGTGTGTGTAACTCTCTCTTTAAAAGAAAAAGGAGAAGTTTGTGAAAGGGAAGCTTTCATAGAGTATATCTTTTTTCTGTATCCACCAAAGGGAATAGTGAAGTCCATTAATATACAATAAAAAATATAATTCAAAAAAGTGAATAAGACCAAATAGGACAAAAATCACTCATCTGTTCCATGCTTACTTCTATTCAGATACAAAGTCCCATCAGGCCCTTCCCAGTCTTCCTTAAAGTGAGTTTTCCTAAAGCAGAGAATCACTTTGGCCATGTGGGGACAAAGTCAAATCAAATCTATGCTCTGCTATCACCTTCACACTTCTTTCCTCCTCCTGACAAAAAAAATTTTTTAAACACACAAATGAAGCACTTTATATACTAGAATGGAATTTGTCTAGCCCCTGAAGCAGAAAATGTTAAATTTCCACAAGATTTCATTTTAGTGCTAGAAGTTCAATTCCAGACCATGCTGTCATTTATTTTACTTCCCTGGGCTGTTGAAGAATTGAAACAAAGTATTTTTGTTTGTCCCTTAAACATGAAGGTAAAAAAGAACTGGCAAGTTTGCTATCCAAAAAGCAAGTCATGAAGGATATATATCATAAGATAACTGGATAATCTATCTCACCTTTAATGATATTAAGATCAACTGAACACTACCAAATGTAAAATAGCTAGCTAGTGGGAAGCAGATGCATAGCACAAGGAGATAAGCTCGGTGCTTTGTGACCACCTAGAGGGGTGGGATAGGGAGGGTGGGAGGGAGACACAAGAGGGAGGGGATATGGGGATATATGTATACATATAGCTGATTCACTTTGCTATACAGCAGAAACTAACACAACATTGTAAAGCAATTATACTCCAATAAAGGTGTTTAAAATAAAAATAAATGGAAAGTGTTACAGATAAATAGGGAATTTTTAAGGCAGTGAAACTATTCTTTAAGATACTATAATGGTGGACATGATATTATATATTTTCCAAAGCCCATAGAACTATATAACACACAAAAATACTTTTTACTTATTTAATGTCAATATGTTTGTTCAGTTGTAACAAATGTATGCACTAATGCAAAATGTTAAGAATAGGGTAAACTGTGGGGAGGGGGGAGAGGGGAGCATATGTAAATATACTTTCTGATCAAATTTTCTGTAATTCTAAAACTGCTGTAAAAGCAAAGTCTATTAATTAAGAGAGAGAGAGAAAAAAAATCAACTAAAAAAGGTTTCTTAAAAATTACATGCCAGGGCTTCCCTGGTAGCGCAGTGGTTGAGAGTCCGCCTGCCGATGCAGAGGACACGGGTTCGTGCCCCGGTCTGTGAAGATCCCACATGCCGAAGAGTGGCTGGGCCCATGAGCCATGGCCACTGAGCCTGCACGTCCGGAGCCTGTGCTCCGCAACGGGAGAGGCCACAACAGTGAGAGGCCCGCACACCGGGGGGAAAAAAAAAAAATGCCAAACACAATATACAATAGGAAAAATTTGATAATTTTCTGTCATAAATTGATAGAATAGAGAGTACCTTTTTATTACATTTGCTTGTCTAGAGTAACTTCTGCACACAGTAGAAATGTAGTTGTTACATTTCAGTGTCAAAATATCAGTTAAGGACCATAACTGTGTTTGCCTAAGCAATGTGTAACACGTAAAGCCAATACATCTTTTATTCACAAGCAACCTTATTCTAATAATACTAAAGGAAAAATACCTAGGTTATTTTCAGACTAGAAAACTAAAAGGGTAATGAATCTATTATGTCCTTGTAACTAAAGTAGAGCTGTCAGTATGCTGTACAAGTTTGGCTCATAACAAAAGACCACAGAACATGTGCTTTCTCTGGCCTTGATACACAAGGAAAACATGATATGTATTGTTCTGTCATAATCCATGCTATTACAACTGTCTGAGCAGTACATTTTCCACAGGGACATTTCCATTTGGCTCTCCTCTTTCTGAAGCACTGCCAATTTTTTCAAACTATTTGGAAGGTTTCACTCCATTACTTTCAAAGCCACCAAGTTAATGTGATCCAAAGCAATCTAGAAGCACTTCAGACCCACCTGGAAATTTTGGACACAAAGTATGTTTCTACAGTGGTGAGTTCTCTTAAGAAATCACACTTTAAAAAATAAATTTTTAAATCACTCAGAAAAAGTCTTCACTGTAAGAGGTCCCTGAACAGGTAAGTCATCATGGCAAAAGCAAGTAGCAAAAATTTACAGACACAAACACGACACAAACAGTCTAGGGAGCGTGAGGGACCGCCCATTCCTGAAGGCTCCAGATGCTCATTTAGACACAAATTCTAAAATTGTTTAGAGTAGAACCACTGTTCTCTGTTTCTGACTGGAATAAAAAACTCTCACGAATGCCTTCAAGCAACATGAACAGACCTTTTTTGGGTCCTTCTGAGTAAAAGGACACAATTCTCAGACATTCCAAAAATTATTTCCCTTTTTAATTTAAAAAGCACTCTTCTGTACACATGACAACCTCCCCACCTTCCCTAGCTATCGTTTTTATATGTATTTTGATTCAGACAGGCAGCTATACCTAATTATGCATCTGTGATCTGGAGATATGGGCTGTGGAATAGACATTCCTTCTGAATCATGAAACTTAAAGGGGAAATGACCAATTGGGTCACACCACTGTGTTCTTGCTCATAAAAGCTAGAAACCAATTATATAGTTCCTTGTTTTTGTGGCAGCAAAGATCGTATTGGAACAATTACACAGGGCTTCAATAGATGATTTTTTTTTTTTTTTAGAAAAAATTTATCTATCCTGCCATTCAATCACTAAAGGAAACACTTCCAATTTGTTACTAGATGAGAAAGTGCAAGGAACTTTTCACTCATCAGATATAAAGTTTAACGCAGGCTGTAGTTGCAGGCTCAGAAAACATGACAATATTCCTTACGAGAGATTTATTACCTTTTTGAGTTACTTCCATTGATTTTTCATGGCTATATACCTATGTTTCCTGCTGCACCACAATATCTATTTTCTATTTGGATACTTATATTTTCCATCTGCCTACTACTAACTCAAGTCTTTAATAAATTTTTAATGGGTTTTTAGGGTGACCTTGGCAGACCATGTCTTTGTTTCTCTCAAGTAATCTCTAGAGAGAGAGGCCAAGGTCAGCTTCTCTATTTCTAACACAAGTAGGAAAATAAACTGCAGGTTAAGCTATAAGCAATGTTAGCTGTTGTACTTCTATCTCTAAAACAATGCAATAATATTGAGACTACTGATTTTTAATACCATCAAATAACTTGATTTCAACAATTGGAGAATTAGTATAAATGGATAAAAATTGAATATGTCTGACTTTTTAAAACTATTTCTAATCCAAGGAAATGACTTAGACAAAGCTTAGAGAGTAGCAGAATAGTAATACAGAATATGGCACTCAGTAAATGATTATTAAGTGTTATTGAATAAATAGTAATGATTTTATCTGACATGTTTTAACCAAAAGTTTGCTCATAAAGGAAAGAATAATTTTGGCTGCTACAAAGCCTCATCCAAATTTCAGACCACCTTAAAATACTAATATAAAAATGTTTGCATCAGGCTTTGCTGGTGGCGCAGTGGTTGAGAGTCCGCCTGCCGATGCAGGGGACATGGGTCCGCGCCCTGGTCTGGGAAGATCCCACATGCCACAGAGCGGCTGGGCCCGTGAACCATGGCCGCTGAGCCTGCGTGTCCGGAGCCTGTGCTCCGCAACGGGAGAGGCCACAACAGTGAGAGATCCGTGTACCACAAAAAAAAAAAAAAAAGTTTGCGTGGTCGTAGGATAATGACTATTCACGTGAAAAGAGATGACCTTAAAATGCTATAAGAAGGAGCTTCAAGATGGCGGAAGAGTAAGACACAGAGATCACCTTCCTTTCCACAGATACATCAGAAATAGATCTACATGTGGAACAGCTCCTACAGAACACCTACTGAACGCTGGCAGAAGACCTCAGACCTCCCAAAAGGAGAGAAACTCCCCACGTACCTGGGTAGGGCAAAAGAAAAAAGAAAAAACACAGACAAAAGAATAGGGACAGGACCTGCACCAGTGGGAGGGAGCTGTGAAGGAGGAATAGTTTCCACACACTAGGAAGCCCCTTCGTGGGCAGAGATTGCAGGTGGCAGAGGTGGGGAAGCTTCAGAGCCACGGAGGAGAGTGCAGCAACAGGGGTGCGGAGGGCAAAGCAGAGAGATTCCTGCACAGAGGATTGGTGCCGACCAGCACTCACCAGCCCGAGAGGCTTGTCTGCTCACCCGCCAGGGTGGGCGGGGGCTGGGAGCTGAGGCTCGGGCTTCGGAGGTTGGATCCCAGGGAGAGGACTGGGGTTGGCAGTGTGAACACAGCCTGAAGAGGCTAGTGCACCACAGCTAGCCGGGAGGGAGTCCGGGAACAAGTCTGTACTTGCCCGAGAGGCAAGAGACTTTTTCTTGCCTCTTTGTTTCCTGGTGCAGAGGAGAGGAGATTAAGAGAGCCGCTTAAAGGAGCTCCAGAGACGGGCTAAAGCTGCTGCGTCTATCATCACAAACCCAGAGACGGGCATGGGACGCTAAGGCTGCTGCTGCCACCACCAAGAAGCTTGTTTGCAAACACAAGTCACTATCCACACCTCCCTTCCTGGGAGCCTGTGCAGCCCACCACTGCCAGGGTCCCGTGATCCAGGGACAACTTCCCTGGGAGAACGCACGGCCTGCCTCAGTCTGGTACAACATCACGCTGGCCTCTGCAGCCACAGGCTCACCCCGCATTCCCTATCAGTCCCTCATCCCGGCCTGAGTAAGCCAGAGCCCCCTAATCAGCTGCTCCTTTAACCCAGTCCTGTCTGAGCAAAGAACAGTTGCCCTCAGGCGACCTACATGGAGAGGGAGGGCCAAATGCAAAGCTGAACCCCAAGAGCTGTACAAACAAAGAAGAGAAAGGGAAGGTTCTCCCAGCAGCCTCAGGAGCAGAGGATTAAATCTCTACAATCAACTTGAGGTACCCTGCATCTGTGGAATAGCTAAATAGACAACGAATCATCCCAAATTGAGGAGGTGGACTTTGGGAACAAAGATGTATATATATATATATATATATATTTTTTTTTTTTTTTTTCCCTTTTCTTCTTATTGTGAGTGTGTATGTGTATGCTTCTGTGTGTGATTTTATCTGTATAGCTTTGCTTTTACCATCTGTCCTAGCATTTTGTCTGTCTGTTTCTATTTTGTTTTTCTTACTTAAAAAATATTTTTCTTGGGCTTCACTGGTGGCACAGTGGTTGGGAGTCCGCCTGCCGATGCAGGGGACACCGGTTTGTGCCCCGGTCCGGGAAGATCCCACGTGCCACGGAGCGGCTGGGCCCGTGAGCCATGGCTGCTGAGCCTGCGCGTCCGGAGCCTGTGCTCTGCAATGGGAGAGACCACAACGGTGAGAGGCCCGCGTACGGCAAAAAAAAAAAAAATTTTTTTCTTAATTATTTTTTATTTTAATAACTTTATTATATTTTATCTTCTCTCTTTCTATTTTTTCTCCCTTTTATTCTGAGCCGTGTGGATGAAAGGCTCTTGGTGCTCCAACCAGGCATCAGGGCTGTGCCCCTGAGGTGGGAGAGCCAAGTTCAGGACACTAGTCCACAGGAGACCTCCCAGCTCCAAGTAATATCAAACAGCGAATATCTCCAAGAAATCCCCATCTCAACGCCAAGACCTAGCTTCCCTCAATGACCAGCAAGCTACAGTGCTGGACAACCTAGGCCAAACAACTAGCAAGACAGGAATACAACCCCATGCATTAGAAGAGAGGCTGCCTAAAATCATAATAAGGCCACAGACACCCTAAAACACACCACCAGACGTTGAGCTACCCACCAGGAAGACAAGATCCAGCCTCATCCATCAGAACACAGATACTAGTCCCGTCCACAAGGAAGCCTACACAACCCACGGAACCAAACCTAGCCACTGGGGACAGACACCAGAAACAATGGGAACTATGAACCTGCAGCCTGTGAAAAGGAGACCCCAAACACAGTAAGTTAAGCAAAATGAGAAGACAGAAAAACACACAGCAGATGAAGGAGCAAGGCAAAAACTCACCAGACCGAAAAAATGAAGAGGAAATGGGCAGTCTACCTGAAAAAGAATTCAGAATAATGATAGTAAAGATGATGCAAAATCTTGGAAATAGAATAGAGAAAATGCAAGAAACGTTTAACAAGGACCTAGAAGAACTAAAGAGCAAACAAACAGTGATGAACAACACAATAAATGAAATTAAAAATTCTCTAGAAGGGATCAATAGCAGAATAACTGAGGCAGAAGAACAGGTAAGTGACCTGGAAGACAAAATAGTGGAAATAACTACTGCAGAGCAGAATAAAGAAAAGAGAATGAAAAGAATTGAGAACATGGGCTTCCCTGCTGGCACAATGGTTGGGAGTCCGCCTGATGATGCAGGGGACGCGGGTTTGTGCCCCGGTCAGGCAGGATCCCACATGCCGCAGAGCGGCTGGCACCGTGGGCCATGGCCGCTGGGCCTGCACATCTGGGGCCCGTGCTCCGTGATGGGGGGGCCGCAGCAGTGAGAGGCCCGCGTACCGCAAAAACAAAAAACAAACAAACAAAAAAAGAATTGAAAACAGTCTCAGAGACCACTGGGACAACATTAAATATGCTAACATTCGAATTATAGGGGTCTCAGAAGAAGAAGAGAAAAAGAAAGGGACTGAGAAAATACTTGAAGAGATTATAGTTGAAAACTTCCCTAATATAGGAAAGGAAATAATTAATCAAGTCCAGGAAGCACAGAGAGTCCCATACAGGATAAACCCAAGGAGAAACATGCCAAGACACATATTAATCAAACATTCAAAAATTAAATAGAAAAAATATTAAAAGCAGATGGGGAAAAAAAACCAAATGACACACAAAGGAATCCCCCTAAGGTTAACAGCTGATCTTTCAGCAGAAACTCTTCAAGCCAGAAAGGACTTGCAGGACATATTTAAAGTGATGAAGGAGAAAAACCTGCAACCAAGATTACTCTACCCCGCAAGGATCTCATTCAGATTTGATGGAGAAATTAAAACCTTTACAGAGAAGCAAAAGCTGAGAGAGTTCAGCACCACCAAACCAGCTTTCAAACAAATGATAAAGGAACCTCTCTAGGCAAGAAACACAAGAGAAGGAAAAGACCTACAATAACAAACCCAAAACAATTAAGAAAATGGTAATAGGAACATACCTATTGATAATTACCTTAAATGTAAATGGATTAAATGCTCCAACCAAAAGACATAGACTGGCTGAATGGAAACAAAAACAAGACCCATATATATATTGTCCACAAGAGACCCACTTCAGACTTAGGGACACATACAGGCTGAAAGTGAGGGGATGGAAAAAGATATTCCCTGCAAATGGAAATCAAAAGAAAGCTGGAATAGCAATTTGCATATCAGAAAAAATAGACTTTAAAATAAGGACTATTACAAGAGACAAAGATGGACACTACATAATGATAAAGGGATTGATCCAAGAAGAAGATATAACAATTGAAAATATTTAGGCACCCAACTTAGGAGGACCTCAATACATAAGGCGAATACTAACAGCCATAAAAGGGGAAATCGACAGTAACACAGTCATAGTAGGAGACTTTAACACCCCACTTTCACCAGTGGACAGATCATCCAGAATGAAAATAAATAAGGAAACACAAGCTTTAAATGACACATTAAATAAGATGGCCTTAATTGATATTTATAAGACATTCCATCCAAAAACAACAGAATACACATTCTTCTCAAGTGCTCATGGAACATTCTCCAGGATAGATCATATCTTGGGTCACAGATCAAGCCTTGGTAAATTGAAGAAAATTGTTCTTGTATCAAGTATCTTTTCCAACCACAATGCTATGAGACTAAATATCAATTACAGGAAAAAATCTGTAAAAAATACAAACACATGGAGGCTAAACAATACACTACTTAATAACCAACAGATCACTGAAGAAATCAAAAAATACCTAGAAACAAATGACAATGAAACCATGACAACCCAAAACCTATGGGATGCAGCAAAAGCAGTTCTAAGAGGGAAGTTTACAGTAATACAATCCTACCTTAGGAAACAAGAAACATCTCAAATAAACAACCTAACCTTACACCTAAAGCAATTAGAGAGAGAAGAACAGAAGAACACCAAAGTTAGCAGAAGGAAAGAAATCATAAAGATCAGATCAGAAATAAATGAAAAAGAAATGAAGGAAATGATAGCAAAGATCAATAAAACTAAAAGCTGGTTCTTTGGGAAGACAAACAAAATTGATAAACCATCAGCCAGATTCATCAAGAAAAAAAGTAAATAGACTCAAGTCAATAGAATTACAAATGAAAAAGGAGAAGTAACCAATGACACTGCAGAAATACAAAGGATCATGAGAGATTACTACAAGCAACACTATGCCAATAAAATTGACAACCTGGTAGAAATGGACAAATTCTTAGAAATGCACAACCTGCCGAGACTGAACCAGGAAGAAATAGAAAATATAAACAGACCAATCACAAGTACTGAAATTGAAACTGTGATTAAAAATCTTCCAACAAACAAAAACCGAGCACCAGATGGCTTCACAGGCGAATTCTATCAAACATTTAGAGGAGAGCTAACACCTATCCTTCTCAAACTCTTCCAAAATATAGCAGAGGAAGGAACACTCCCACACTCATTCGACGAGGCCACAATCACCGTGATACCAAAACCAGACAGAGATGTCACAAAGAAAGAAAACTACAGGCCAATATCACTGATGAACATAGATGCAAAAATCCTCAACAAAATACTAGCAAACAGAATCTAACAGCACATTGAAAGGATAATACACCATGATCAAGTGGAGTTTATCCCAGGAATGCAAGGATTCTTCAATATACGCAAATCAATCAACGTGATATACCATAGTAACCAATTGAAGGAGAAAAACCAAATGATCATCTCAATACATGCAGAGAAAGCTTTCGACAAAATTCAGCACCCATTTACGATAAAAACCCTGCAGAAAGTAGGCATAGAGGGAACTTATCTCGGCATAATAAAGGCCATATATGACAAACCCACAACCAACATCATCCTCAATGGTGAAAAACAGAAACCATTTCCACTAAGATCAGGAATAAGACAAGACTGCCCACTCTCACCACTATTATTCAACATAGTTTTGGAAGTTTTAGCCACAGCAATCAGAGAAGAAAAAGAAATAAAAGGAATCCAAATCAGAAAAGAAGAAGTAAAGCTGTCACTGTTTTGCAGATGACATGATACTATACATAGAGAATCCTAAAGATGCTTCTGGAAAATTACTAGAGCTAATCAATGAATTTGGTAAAGAAGCAGGATACAAAATTAATACACACAAATCTCTAGCATTCCTATACACTAATGATGAAAAATCTGAAAGTGAAATTAAGAAAACACTCCCATTTACCATTGCAACAAAAAGAATAAAATATCTAGGAATAAACCTACCTAAGGAGACAAAAGACCTGTATGCAGAAAATTATAAGACACTGATGAAAGAAATTAAAGATGATACACATAGATGGAGAGATATACCATGTTCTTGGATTGAAAGAATCAACAATGTGAAAATGACTCTACTACCCAAAGCAATCTACAGATTCAATGCAATCCCTATCAAACTACCACTGGTATTTTTCACAGAACTCGAACAAAAAATTTCACAATTTGTATGGAAACACAAAAGACCCCAAATAGCCAAAGCAATCTTGAGAAAGAAAAATGGAGTTGGAGGAATCAGGCTGCCTGACTTCAGACTATACTACAAAGCTACAGTAATCAAGACAGTATGGTACTGGCACAAAAACAGAAATATAGATCAATGGAACAGGATAGAAAGCCCAGAGATAAACCCACGCACATAAGGTCACCTTAGCTTTGATAAAGGAGGCAAGAATATACAGTGGAGCACAGACAGCCTCTTCAATAAGTGGTGCTGGGAAAACTGGACAGGTACATGTAAACGTATGAAATTAGAACACTCCCTAACACCATACACAAAAATAAACTCAAAATGGATTGAAGACCTAAATGTAAGGCCAGACCCTATAAAACTCTTAGAGGAAAACATAGGCAGAACACTCAATGACATAAATCACAGTAAGTTCCTTTTTTATTTAATTTTTTTTTTTTTTTTTTTGCAGTACATGGGCCTCTCACTGTTGTGGCCTCTCCCATTACGGAGCACAGGCTCTGGACGTGCAGGCTCAGCAGCCATGACTCATGGGCCTAGCCATTCTGCAGCATGTGGGATCTTCCCAGACCGGGGCGCGAACCCGTGTCCCCTGCATCGGCAGGCGGACTCTCAACCACTGCGCCACCAGGGAGCCACAGCAAGTTCCTTTTTGACCTACCTCCTAGAGAAGTGGAAATAAAAACAAAAATAAACAAATGGGACATAATGAAACTTAAAAGCTTTTGCACAGCAAAGGAAACCATAAACAAGACAAAAAGACATCCCTCAGAATGGGAGAAAATATTTGCCAATGAAACAACTGACAAAGGATTAATCTCCAAAATTTACAAGCACTTCATGCAGCTCCATATCAAAGAAACAAAAAACCGAATCCAAAAAAGGGCAGAAAACCTAAATAGACATTTCTCCTAAGAAGATATACAGATTGCCAACAAACACATGAAAGAATGCTCAACATCATTAATCATTAGAGAAATGCAAATCAAAACTACAGTGAGACATCATCTCACACCAGTCAGAATTGCCATCATCAAAAAAGCTACAAACAATAAATGGTGGAGAGGGTGTGGAGAAAAGGGAACCCTCTTGCGCTGTTTGTTGGAATGTAAATTGATACAGCCACTATGGAGAACAGTATGGAGGTTCCTAAAAGAACTAAAAATAGAACTACCATACAGCCCAGCAATCCACTACTGAGGATATACTCTGAGAATACCATAATTCAAAAAGAGTCATGTTCCAAAATGTTCAGTGCAGCTGTATTTACAATAGCCAGGACATGGAAGCAACCTAAGTGTCCATCAACAGATGAATGGATAAAGAAGATGTGGCACATATATGGCACAACAGAATATTACTCAGCCATAAAAAGAAAGGAAATGGAGTTATTTGTAGTGAGGTGGATGGACCTAGAGTGTGTCATACAGAGTGAAGTAAGTCAGAAAGAGAAAAACAAATACCGTATGCTAACACATATATATGGAATCTAAGGGAAAAAAAAAAGGTCATGAAGAATCTGGGGGCAAGACGGGAATAAAGACACAGACATACTAGATAATGGACTAGAGGATATGGGGAGGGGGAAGGGTAAGCTGTGAGAAAGTGAGAGAGTGGCATGGATATATATACACTACCAAACGTAAAATAGATAGCTAGTGGGAAGCAGCCGCATAGCACAGGGAGATAAGCTCGGTGCTTTGTGACCACCTAGAGGGGTGGGATGGGAGGGTGGCAGGGAGGGAGACGCAAGAGGGAAGAGATATGGGAACATACGTATATGTATAACTGATTCACTTTGTTATAAAGCAGAAACTAACACACCATTGTAAAGCAATTATACTCCAATAAAGATGTTAAAAAAAGAAAAAGAAAAACCCTATAAGAAGTGCCTGTTTAATCAACAAAGAAAAAAAAAATAAATGATCATATTTAGCAGCAGTCATTGAAAGAGACCTTAGTACTTATCTTACTGACTCTTACACCCAAAATACCACCCCTTCCCTACAAAACTGACTGTGGTCACTTAGTTCTGTTTGAACACTTTCCAAGAACAAGGAAGTCACTGCCTACCATTAGGCCATCCAATTTGGACAACCAAATTCTTTTTCACCCAAAATCTATCTTTAATTGAGTCCACTGCATGTATTTTAGTTTTGATCTCTAGAGATTTTCAGTTAACTAAATGCCATGAGACATTTTGACTTGAACTTTTAAGTCAGTCAGGCCCTTGGATCTACTTTTAGAACCTAGCTTGAAAGTTTGCCTTGCTCCCATTTTATTTTAGGTCAGTATTAAAATAAATGTACACTGCACCTTTATTGTGAAATATTTTAAACACACAGAAAAACCTAAAATAATAAAAATAAATGCTCATATACCAGCTAACGTTAACAGTCTTCATGTTTTGCCATGTTTGGTTTAAATATTAAAACAAAGCAAATCAGAGCAAAATAAATCAAACAACAAACAAAAACTTCACAAATATGGCTGAATCATCTTGTGTGATCCTCCCAAATCCTATCTCCTTTCCTTTCTCCCCAGAACTAACCACCATATTGAATTTACCTTGAATCACTCCTCTGCATTTTATAGTTTTCCTCATATGTATGTATCTATAAACAATACAGAAATATTTAATAAATGTCAAATTCTGCATAAATGTTATCACCCTCTTAATAGATAGATAGATAGATAGATAGATAGATAGATAGATAGATAGACACATACACATACAATTGACCCTGAAACAACTCAGGTTTGAACTGCACAGGTCCAGTTTTATGTGGATTTTTTCAATAGTAAACACTGTGGTATTACACAATCCTCAGTTTGTTTAACCAGGGTATGTGGCACCATAGATATGGAGGAACCTTGGATACCAAGGTCCTACTCGAAGTTATATACAGATTTTTCACTGCTCAGAGGGTCAGCTCTCCTAAGCCTATGTTGTTCAAGTGTCAACTAAACACATATCATGTTCTATAACTTGCTTTATTCTATTTAACTTCTGAGATTTGTCTGGGTTGATACATACAGCTCCAGTCAATTCATTTTAACTTGTGAATAACCAAAATAAAAAACTAAATGCTGCAAATATCTGTGCACTCAAGTACACTTGGAAGAGTTTCTCTAGGGTATAAGCCTAGACATAAAATTATTTGGCTGTAGTAAAGAGGAGCAAGGAGTGAACCGATTTATACACATACCAGGAGCCCTGTTGCCCCACTGTCTTAATAATAGTTGGTATTATAAGACTTGGTACTTTATGCTAATCTGATGGGAATTATATTTCATTGTGGTTTTGCTTGCATTTCCCTAATTACCAACAAGGCTGAGTCTTTGCTTATAGTGCTTGACCATCTAGCTTTCTTTGTCCATGCATTGCCTATTTATGTATTTTGTCTTTTTTTCCACTTGAGTTTCTGGGGTTTTTTTACTTTATGTATTCTGATAAAAATCATTCAATCACTCCAATGTGTAGCTTATAATTTATCGTTGTACAGATATTTTTAGTGCTAATGTAGTCAAATTTGTGAATATTATTCTTTATGGTTTGTGATTACTGTGTCTAGTCTAAAAATTTTTTTCCTGCCATGGGGTCATAAAAATAATGTGTTTTCTTTTAAAAGTTTTAAAATTCTGGTTTTTTACATGTATGTTTTTCATCTTCTTGGAATGTATACTTGTGTCTATGGGATAGAATTTGATGTTATTTTTTATCCACAGAGATAAGCTTTGTCCCAGTACCATTTACTAAATGCTCCAGTCTTTCCCCATTGATTTATAATGTCAGTCATTTGTCATATTTCATATTTTAATGGTTCATTTCAGTATTCTCTATTCTTTTCCATTATTCTATTTAATCTCTGAAATAATGCCACATTTTTCCCACACTGTTTTAATAACGATAATTTATAATTAGCCTTGGTGTCTGTTAGGGAAGAACCTTTACCGTGTTCCTCTCTGCAATGGCTAATTTTATGTGTCAACTTTACTGGGCCAAGGGGTGCCCAGATCAAACATTATTTCTGGCTGTGTCTGGGAGAGTGTTTCCTGATGAGATAAACATTTGACTAGATGGATTTAGTAAAGTAGATCATCTCGCCAGTAGGTATCATCCAATCTGTTGAGGGCTTGAATAGAACAAAAAGATAGAGGAAGAAGAAATTTGCCCCTTTTGCTTCCTGTCTGCCTGTTTGAACTGAAATATGAGTCTCATCATGCCCCTGGACTGGGATGTACACTATCAACTCCCCTGATTCTCAGTCCTTTGAACTTATACTGAAATTAAACCACCAGATTTCCTGAGTCTCCAGCTTGCACATGGCAGATCATGGGATTTCTCAGCCGCCATAATTGCATAAGCCAATTCCTTATAATAAATCTCTTCCTATGACTATATCTTATTGGTTCTGTTTCTCTGGAGAACTCTAACACATTCCCCTTCAAAACTGCCTTGATTGTACTTGGCTTTATGCTCTTCAATGTACATTTTAGTATCAGTTTGTCCAGGAAAGTTCCTGTGAGGATTTAAATAGAAGCTGTCTTAAATGTATAGGTTAATTAAGTGATATTTTTCACATTAAGTGACCACATACATAACTATATCTTTCCATTTAATCAGATTTTTTAAATCTTCTTCAATAATATCTTATATTTTTCTCAGTAAGAACCTTAAGTACTTTTGTTAAATTTATTCCAAGTTGTTTAGTTTTTTGCTCTATGGGCACTTGAAAAGAATATATATTTTTACAAATGGCATATAGAATTTTAAATATATTTTAGATCAGGCTCACTAGTTTTCTTGTTTAAACATTCTAAATCCTTCTAATTTTTTCCACTCAATTTCATAGAGGTGTGATAAAATCTCCCACTATGATCATGTATTTTTCAAATTTGCCTGTGTTCTGTCCATGAGGGCAGGAATTTTTGGCTCTTTGTTCACTTTTACTCCTCAATAACCAGAATGATGCCAATATATAACTGTTTTATATTCTTGGTGGATTAATTTTTATTAGTATATAGTAACTCTATTTATTCTTATACATGACTTTTGCCTTAAATTTTATTTTGCCTAATATTAATTTTGACACAGTAGCTTTTTTTTTAATTCATACTTCCCTGATATATTCTTTTTTATCCCTTTATGTTCAAAATTTCTGCATGGTTTTGTTCTAGGTCTTTCTCTTGTTAGTATCATCATAAGGCAGGATATTTGAATATCATATCTGACAATGTGTTGAGATTTATCTCACTGACTTCTATCATCCTAATTTTCTTCTATGTATTGATATTAACCTGTCCCTTTGTTTTTATTTTCCCTTTTTCATTTCTTCTATTGGAATTGATAAAGTATTATATTTTCCCTTTGTTGGTATGTGTCATAGATTATATATCTACTCTTTCGGTAATTAATATTATTTCCAATTTTTTATTGTGGTAAAATACACATAATGAAGTTGGCCATCTTAACTATTTTTAGATATACTGTTCAGTGGTATAAAATACATTCACATTGTTATACAACAATTACCACCATTCATCTCCATAATTCCTTTTGCCTTGCAAAACTGAAACCCTATACCTACTAAACAATAACCCTCCACTCTCCCTACCCCCAGCCCCTGGCAACCACCATTCTCCTTTCTGTCTCTGTGAATCTGACTGCTCTAGGTAACTGTTGTAAATAGAATCGCATAGTGTTTGTCATTTTGTGACTGGCTTATTTCATTTAGTATAATATCTTCAAGGTCCAGCCATGTTTTAGCATGTGTCAGAATTTCTTTCCTTTTTAAAGCTGAATAATATTCCCCTGTATGTATACCTCACATTTTGCTTATTCATTCATCTGTCAGTGAACATTTGGATTGTGCCCACGTTTTAGCTATTGTGCATAATGCTGCTATGAATTTGAGTGTACAAACAGATCTTCGAGACCCTCTTTTAATTCTTTTAGATATACACCCAGAAGTGGAATCATTGAATCATAGAGTGAGTCTATTTTTAACTTTTGAAGGAGCCCCCATACTGCTTTCCACAGCAGCTGTACCATCTGATATTCCCACCAACAGGGCACAAGTGTCCCAGTCTCTCCATGTCCTTTCCAACACTTGATATTTTTTTATAGTAGCCATCCTCCTGGGTATAAGGTGGTAACTGTCCTTAAATTTCTAACAAACTTAACTATAAATTACTGTAACAAAGCAAAAGTTATTCTAAGTTTCCATCTCATCCCAAATATGTCTCAGAGCCACAGTTCTATTACCCATTGAAAATTATTCTCCTGCCTCCTTTAAATCTTGTTCAGTGGTTTACAATTATCTTTTAAAAATATTATTTTATAGTCAGTACTCATTTTACATTGTTTTGACTGCTGTGCTAAAAATTTCTCCTAAAGTAGTTTTAATAAAAATTTAAAATCTCAATTGGTATAGGTCTGGAAAAAAAATTCCTGATTGATAATACAGCTGGGAGTAAAATTCTAGGCTGAATACCATCTGATCGCAGCACTTTGAAGCTACGGTTTCACTATTTTCTAGTCTCTACTCATGTCTAGAAGTCAACTGTCGATCAAAGTGCTATTCCTCTGAAGGAAACCTATTTTGTCTTACTGGTTTAAGAGCTTCTCCTTATTTTTTATGTCCTATAGTTTCACAATAATCTTCCAGGTTGTAGATTTATTTTATTCATTTTTTGACTCTCAGGATTCAGGGATTTAATTCTGGAAATTTGTAGATTTTCTCTCTTCAAATATTGATGTTCCACTGTTCTTGCCATTCTCCCCTAAAGCTCCTTTAGATGTTTATTGGAACTTTTCAGTCTTCCTTCTATATCTACTAACTCTACATTTGTATTCTTTGTCTTCGTGTGCTGGTTTGAGTGAATTTCTCAGCATCATGTTCTGGTTCACAAACTCACTCACCATGTACAGTCTAGAGTTCATCTAATTTGTTCCATTTTAAAATATTTTAATGGCTATATTTTTCATTATTACTCCTTCTTTTTACATAAGAAACTGTCCTTGTTTTATTTATGTTTATATATTTTATAACATCATGCTCGTTCATAAAAATTGTCTTAAGTATTCTAGGCAAACTTATTTTAAATACCTTGCACTACTATTCTTATGATTCGTTTCTTTGGTAATAAATCCACATTCTAAGTGTTGATGGGCTGTCTTTGGGGATTACATTTACTCATGTGTTTTGGAATTTTGGTTTGCAAGTTCAGTTCAAATGGTTTTTGTTTTCTGATATTATTTCTCTTTCCATCTTTCTCTGTGTTCTTCCTTCCACATTGCAAGGTTTTGCAGTTGTCACTTTCCAAACTCTCAGGACCCTTGTGTCCTCTAATGGGCTCATGCCCACTGTGATGTTGATACAATTGCAAATCCAGTTAATGATCCAGGGCACAGCTTAGTTCAGTCTTGGTTGGGAGGTTATGTAGGACTGTCCACTTCTCTAGTTCAGATGCTTGCTTACATCCAATACTACATATAATGGCAAGGTTTTATTTTTCTCTCAGTTTACTTTCATAAGCCTCCTGTGCAGTCCCTGGATACAATCAAGGAGTCTTCTTCAGGGTCCCATCCCCCATGGAGTACTTAAGTCCCCTTTCTCCCTCAAGGGTCAAATGAAACCACAACTTCCTGCTGAGGTCAAGGGCCATCAGTTGTGTAGTCCATCTACACTCATCATTTTTTGTTCATCATCTGTTTCAGATCCATGAGATTCTTTTTCTTTGTTTATGTTTTTGGTTTTTTAGCATAGTGATGTGTTTTCTTATTTTGTCTTGTCATAGTTTATCTATGTGCTTGAAGTAAAGAAGATGCATTACAGTGTTAACTCATCGTGCTGTGTTGACCAGAAATCCATATTATGATAATTTTGAAAGGTAAGTCCACCTTCCCACCTGTTACATTTTTTCTAAATTTTATATACATTTAAAATTCCTTGGATGGAGTTGTGTTGCCAGTTACAAATTTCCCAAACTGTGATATTGTCATTCCCATATTTATTATACTTGTTACTGAGAACATCATAAAAACCTTTGTCAAATGTTCTGCTGATATCCAAATACCTATTATTTCATTCCTATATCATTTACTACAAAAGGAAAAGTGTGACCTAGTTACTCTTAGTGAATTCCGTGGTCAGTCTTCTAAAATTTGCTTGGGGGAGATATTAACTTTATTAGCCCACTTAAAAACAGTATGGTAAATATTGGGTTGGCCAAAAAGTCCGTTCAGTTTTTTCGTAAGATGTTATAGAAAAAACTCAAGCAAACTTTTTGGCCAACCCAATACTATACACTAAGCCAGGGATTCTGCAAGGCCTTTTTTTCTAGCACCTCCCCCATTTTCTGCAATTCTTGAAAATTAGCAATAGTGGCTATTTTCCCACCTCTACATCTTTGTTCAACTTCCCTCCCCAAAATATTCACTTAGTTCTGAAGAAGTGACTTCATTTGAAAGAGCAAATTAACCACAGTGTCTGTCTGGTACTTCCATTTTCTGTTAATTATGTTTATTTATCCTATACTTGTAAGTTTTTAAGTTATTTTCCTTGATAAAGAAGAACAAAGCATAACAGAAACTGAATAGTTAAGCAAGCTTTCTAACATCTCTACACAGTACAGCATCTTCCTCCAGTGGTATCCTTATTCTTTCCTTAATTCCTTTTCTTGTTTCCACCAGACTAAAAGCACCCTAATCATCCCTCTGAAATTTTATCCCTTTTATATCTTTTATACCTATACTTCTATAAATGTGTACTCCATCAAGAAATTCTAATAGTGTTAAAGTGATTCATTTTTGTTTTATCAAAAACAGGGATGAGAATTCTGAAAAACTGCAAGTAATCATTGACATATGTAAATATATCATGGTAGAAAAAAAAAAGGAAGTTACCAAAATCTTGATAATTATTGCTTTTTATAGAGGATGACTTTCTCTTTATTAAATATTTGCGCTTCAGATTTTAAAAACATCTTGAACAAGCATGATCAAATGGCTAAAATCTCTGATATCATATACATGGTCCCTTGATGATAAAAAAAATCAGTCCGACAGCACTAGTAGTAATAATAATATCAATATCTAACTTTGTGAGCACTTACCATGTACCAAGGCAATTCATCAAACACTTTACATGGATTATCTCATTAAATCCTTAAAACAATTCTGAGGTAGTACATTGGATTAAATAGTGTACCCCCAAAATTCATGTCCACCTTGAATCTCAGAATGTGACTTTATTCGGAAATAGACTTTGCAGGTGTAATTAGTGAAGATATCATGTTGGATTCAGATGGGCCCTAAGCCTATTACTGGTGCCCTAATAAGAAGAGAAAACAGAAACACACACACACACACAGAGGATGCCATGCGAAGACAGAGGCAGAGACTGGAGTGATGCGTTTGAAAGCCAAGGAAGGCCAAGGATTTTCACCAACCACCAGAAGCTAGGAAGCTTCCAGAGGTGAGAAGAGATCCTCCCCTGGAGCCTTCAGAGAGAGCATGACCCTGCCAACACCTTGAATTTAGACTTCTAGCATCCAGAACTGGGAGAGAATAAATTTCTCTTATTTAAAGCCACCAAGTTTATGATACCTTGTTATGGCAGCCCTAGGAAGCTAATAAAGGTAAGTACTCTTTGTTATTCCACTTTATAGATGAAAATACCTAATTTAAGAAAAGTTTGGTAATTTATCTAAGATCATATGACTTGTAAACAGCAAAGCTAGAATGAAAACTCAATAAGCCTGACTCCAAACTCAGATATCTATATATATGTGTGTGAGAAAAAGAAATGTACCTGTATAAATGCATATGTATGTACATATGTAAATACACAGACACACATATACACAAACACATGCATTCTCCAAATTACCATAAAGGTGTATAGATATGAGTGCTACGAAAGTTCCTAGGTAGACAAAAGCATTGCAGGATAGTTTCAGCACCTTTTTTATCAAGGAGGTAAAACTTGTATTGGACCTTAGATTTTGATGGAATTAAATGAAGCCACTACAAATTGGAGTGCTGGGGATAGAGAGTGGATAACCACATTAGAAGATGGAATGTTATAGCTGTTAAACCATTCTGGCCGTAGTATAGAATCCAGAAGAGGATTAAGGTGAGGATAGCAATGGGAATGCAGAATGGAGGGAAATGATGGAACGTCGTGTACACTAGGAAAAGGAAATGGGTCTTTATCATAAAGGTGCAAATTGTTCCCTCTTTTCCAAAGGCATGAAAAAAAATCTGGTTCATTCAACTTCCTACCACAGAGTTAACACATATAAAGTAAAATACAGTTTCACTGAGAATCTACTCCAAGAATTTTAATTTTTTACAAAATTATCCCAAAGCTGCATCCAAATGCTAAACTGAACTTGACTGAGTGGAAGGCTACAATTACCAATACATTTCATCTACATAAGAAAACAACTGTCCCTTAGGAGGCTTTCACTAGATGGCTTTGTGATCCAAATACCCTCCATATTACAAAAGAATGTATAATTCCCTTCCCCTTCTCATCACCATAACAACTGTATCTTAACGCTTTGTCTAATATCTAACGTCAACAGGTAAGATAACCACCAAGCTACCGTGGTTTTACCTAGTAATTAGAGGAAAGGTGAAAAATCCAAGATCTAATTCTAATTATGAATCTATGCAGTTTTAAGATGAAAGATTAGAAGGTGATATTGTTTATCATCTTTTTTTTTTTTTTTTTTTTTCGGTACGCGGGCCTTTCAGTGTTGTGGCCTCTCCCGTTGCGGAGCACAGGCTCCGGACGCGCAGGCTCAGCGGCCATGGCTTACAGGCCCAGCCACTCCGTGGCATGTGGGATCCTCCCGGACCGGGGCACGAACCCGCGTCCCCTGAATCGGTAGGCGGACTCTCAACCACTGCGCCACCAGGGAAGCCCTGTTTACCATCTTTAATGACATAGTGTTGAGATACTTCTTACATATATTTCTCCATAAGTTAATCTCCATCTCATTTGTGTTTTCCTTCTCCACATATACTGCCCCTCCAACATACCTATATATTTTTCCATAATACTAAGAATGTTAACATGATATTTGATGTATCTTCCTACCTAGAAGCATGTTTACTACACCAAGAACCTTTTAGCTTTCTCCTAGATTCAAATGTCTCTGTATTACTGCAACCTAGACTATTTGATAAGTTGATGTCACATACTGGAAGTGGAAACTATTATCGTTATGTCAGTTTTTAAATTTCTATTTGAGGATGTGAGTGTGTTGCTCTAATCAAACAAAAGTACCCTCATTAAAATTTTCCAAGGAATAAAGAAGAACTTCACTTGTGGAGTTTATTCCTCTTCTTGATCTTCAAAATCTATTGGAATGATAAATACTTATTTCAACAAATATATTGTAAGCCCAAATAGACTGTAGATTTCTTAGGGTCAAGCACCATATCTCAAAGTATATTTATATTACCCTTAATATCAAGCACAGTGTTAAATGCACACTGGAATCTGAGGAAATATTCACTGATTTAAAAAAGGAAATTATTTTATTTTTTGGTCTGATTAAGAGGTGGTCTGTTATTGCCCAAAACCAGGGAAAATACTTCATGACTTCTAAACTGGGATATTAGGGGGAAGAATTTGAAGCTAGTTTCCATATCCTCCTGATAAACCAACCATCCTCTCTTCACTTTGTAATTGAGAAATTCACAGCAATAGGTTGATTTCAAATACCAACCTAAATGACAGCCCCATCATTCAAACTCTAAGGGCAGATAGCTGACCTTATAGTCAGGCTGGGAGAGAGAGCTCTGCATTTGTTCAATTTTTAAAGGTCTCTATTAAACAGATCTGTTGTTAAAGGATCTATCTCTCTAAAAATAAAAAAACTAAGTGCCATCAAAATATTTTATGTTCCGATTATTGTTTTAATTATAAAAGTTTAAGCATTCAATTGAATTTTGAAAATAATCACTCTTGCATGTACACTCCCCACTTTTCTACAAATTCATTTTGAAAAGTAATCTCTCTGAAAGCCAAACCAATATTAGAGATGTCATAGCCATAAAAAAAAACCCACACAACAAGTTCAGTGTCTTGATTTCTAAAACTTTTTGGAACCTGTAAATTAAGTTAAAAATCTATTAAAGAAGTAAAGATGAAGCAATAGAAGAGAAAGGACTTTGAGTCAGATACAACTGGATTCCGTTCATGGCGAATCTACTTACTAACTCTAAACTTTCAGGCAAGTGTTACACTGGGCTCTTTTTCTCATGGATGAAATATGAGGTAACTGATTCTCCTTCATAGGGTGGTTGTGTGAATTGATGTAATAATATATATGCAGTGACAGTACAGGGCCTGGCACATAATATCTACCTAATAAATGATAACATGCACAACTTCAGAGAGGAGAAGATGGAGTGGTAGCATGAAGGAGAGAGGAGGAAGTATGAGGAGAAAGGATTTTCAACAAGGGCATAGTTGCCTTCTTTGAAGAAAAGGCATAGGTCACAAGCCCAGAATTGAGCAGCTCAATACCTGGTTAGTATTCAGATGGGACTTGATTGAGTGAGTGAATGAAATAAGGGGGAAAAATAACTAAAAGACAGCGAAAACAAAGAGGGAAAAAAAAGAAAACAGTTACTCAATAATGCTGAGTGTGCTGAGTATACTCATACACATATGGAGCAATTAAAGTACAAACCACAAACCACTGGGATAGTGTCACCACCATCAGTAAACGTTAGCAAATGTAGACTGGGTCAACTACAATTTGAAAGACTGAACTGGATAAATGTGCTTCTAATTATGCCTGAGAACCACTTACCAAATTAAAGCAACTTGTCCACATTCATATGGATGTGAGGTGAGGTGGCTACACAGCTGAGCCAGAACTCATCATCCCTCACCATGTGCTTCAATTATTGGTACCCTATTCCCAAAATCCCAGATATGAAAAACATGTGGAAAATGGTTTTGTTTAATCTATTTTTTCCCAGTTAAAAATTATCATTTGTGAGCCTATATGCTTTTTATTCCAACCAAATAGCATGAACTTAAAGAAAAAAAAAATAGATCATCCAATTGTGGACTGTAAAAGGTATACTCAGAGTGGTTTAAGAAGAAACAAAGGAAAAAAGAATAACATTTATAATTTCTCAGAAACCCAAGTTATTATGCCCATACATTCTCAATTACTATACTGCCCTTAAGCAATGAAGTTTATATGCAAGTTGATTATGTTTTGGGGCACTGGAAACTAAATTGATTCTTATTATCTCAGAATATAGAAGCACTTATGATTTAGGCAACAGCTGGAACTCATAGATGATTTCCAAATGAGGTAAATACAGAGAGTTGGGGAAAATTAAATTGTAAGCATATGTAAATACAGACAATTCAGCTTATCAGGTTTTCAATATTTGATTTTTCTAAAATTTTTTCTTCAACTGTCTCTCATTTATTTAATGAATTATTTCTAATTTTCCGAGGTGCTTGCCATTACACTGGCCCACGTTATGCATTCATAATGGGCATGAGAAAATATTGTGTTTTATCAACATAAATTAGAGCCAACTTCTTGTTCCTATAACTCATTCACTTTATTAGGGATGAGCCTGTTATTTTTGCCACTGTTTTAGGCTAAACAATTTTGTTCTAGACCCACACTGAAGTACATTCATAGAAAAATGACAATTCATGTATATATACTCAGAAAAGGAACTTCATAGTATTTTTTGTAGACTAACTTACAAATTCTCTTACAAGCTTCTTGACTGTAACAAATGTAAAATATGTAAGATCCGCACTATTCAGTTCATTGTTGATCTATTCTTTTAGACCACTGCTAGTCTGATGTCCTTTAGAGTCTTTGGATTCAAGATTTTGCTTTCATTCTCAATTTATTAGTCTCACCAAAGCGTCTGAGAACTGATTATGAGCCATGCACTGTGCTAGATCCTGTTGCCGCCAAGAGGAATAAGACAAAGCTTGCTGTCAGGAACTTACAGTCTAGTCAAGGAAACTAGAAAAGTAAAGAAGGAAATAAGTTATGCTTGCAACAATGGACATCTGAATACAGGGAGGAAAAGAAAAGAGAATGCTTGGAGATATATATCTATCTATAGGGACATGTCGCAATGTATAGGGACATGTCACAATGGCTTTGGAAAGGAGTTTATTTTTGAGCTGAATCTTGAAAGACAGGTTACCTCCTACTATGTAAATATATGGGGAGAATAGGGAGGGTGCACCAGAATGGGCTGTATGACAAAAAACAAATTTGGAGAATTTCAAGTAGATGTGTTTGCCTTTGGGATGGGATGACAGAAGGACATGACCCAATGGAAAGCTGGAAATAGTAAGCGAGATAAATCTGAGGAAACAGATAAGAGAAGGCTAAAGAATGGACATCTAGGGTAAAACCTGGGTTTAGAGATTAGAAGATTGGGTAGAGGCTTATGACATTCCCAGAAACTGAGAAAAGTAAAACAGAAACATCAGTGTGAGGAAAATTTCTTCACTTTTTGACTTCTTGAATTTGAAGTTCCTGTAGAATAGCCAGACCTAGATGCCCATAGACAATTAGATATATGGAAGTAGCACCTACTTTTCCTGCATTTGAACCTTTTAAATTATTTCTGTGATGTTATATCTCTGGGAAGTAGAAGATAGGTAACTGTTAGGAAGCTCTCTCAAGCTCACACTTAAACAATAGAAAGTCAAATATAAAAGGAACCTTCTGAGCGAGAGAACAATTATGATGTCTAGAAAGCAATTTATCTTGTCCACCAGAATAAAAAACAGAGAACCTGGAAAGAGTGAGATTTTAGAGTGAGCTTGGTGTCAAGTTGAGTCAAATCCTACCTCTGCTTGTACCAACTATATGAGCTTACGCAATTTATCCAGCCTCAATTTGTCTATAAAATCAGGGTGTTAATATCAAACTTAGGTTTGTTGAAATAAATATTTTATATCATTTGCATAAAGTACCCGCATAGAGCCTTCCCCTTTCTAAAAATACTAAATTTAATCATTGTGACGAGTTCACTATTTCAGTTCAGTAGTTTGCTTCCTGATGATGGCTGCTTACAGGACACACACATCTTTCAGACAATCTCTGGAATGCTCACAACCCTGGAAGGCAAGGTTAAACTATGACTAGATGAGTGATAAAACAGGTAGCTGACAGATGGCTTTGTTCCCAATCTTTCTATTTCCAAGCTGTTCATAAAACTCCAATTGCTTTGTTTAAAGAAGAAAAAGATGGTAGAATGATTTGCTCCTTGACACCATCCGAAAACATTATGAATTTGCACTGTCATCTTCATCTTTCTCCCTTATGCAAATAAAAGCATTATTGCAGATGTTTATGTGGCTTTCTTAAATACTTTTCTAATTAGGGATTTTGTCATTCTTCCTCCCTCACATACAAGGTGGGAACCATTTCAATCAGGACTGTACACAGAGCTAGTCCAAACATCTCTTCCCAAAAATAAATTTTAAAAGGAGATTTGTTGGAGAAGGAAAAATGAGACTCAGAAGCTCAACTTGAATAAGCCCATTATTTAAGTGCCACACTGTCCCTTTGTCCCTCCTCAAAAAGCATAGACCCTGGCTCTCAGAGCAGTCCTACTGCTCAGCTCTGTTATTCTCTCCTCTAGTTGGATATGCGCTTCTTGGAAACCAAACATAGAAAACAGAAGGATCTTTATCTGCCTTTCATGCTTGCCCCTACAGAGAAGCATGTAACATATAGAGTGTCAGATGGAGTTCAAAGATGTCACTTGGATAATTTTCTGTCAATTTTTAAAGCCTTAGTTCCAGCAAATCTATGTTGTATACAATCACATCACTAGTTTACCTAGCTCCTTGAATGTCTTTGTAACAAAATGATTGTAAGTAAGTTTGTCTAGGAGGAAATATGTGAAACAGACATGACATTTAAGACTAAAAACTGAAAAAAGAGGATAATTTCTACTTTACAAATCCCCACTTACTATAATCATGTTGCAAGAGTAAACAATAAAGCCAGTTTTTTATCTTTGTAGGGGGTGATTTTATGGCTCTGGGTTCTAGAACCCACTCCCTGGAGTTCTGAGAAACCAGTTCAGCCCTCTTGACTCTCACTTGTAGGAACACTTGAGGAAATACTTCTGAAATCTAGACCTTTTCTAAATGACGATCTGTCATGCACTTATAAGAAACATCAATTTCGAGGGCACCAAAAGAAGTTCCAGAGAAAGCATATGCATATCAGGAAATTATGTTGCCTTCTGACCATGAACAAGTCATCTGCAAATGTCTCTTGAGAGATGGGATTGGCCCAGGACTTCATTTTCAAAGAGAATTGATGAAGCATTAAAGCCAAAAGCATCTGGGACCAACCAGACAACCCAATCAGCTTATCTTTGCATGAACTATGACAGACAAAGAATGTAACTCCAAAAAAGCATCAAAGCAATTGCCTGTGGATTCTGGAAATGCTGCCAATGAAAAAGAGCATTCCTGGCTTAGCAGCTGGAGCCTCAAACTGCTTTTTAAAAATGAACAAAAATAGGGCTTCCCTGGTGGCGCAGTGGTTGAGAGTCCGCCTGCCGATGCAGGGGACACGGGTTCGTGCCCCAGTCCGGGAAGTTCCCACATGCCACGGAGCGGCTGGGCCCGTGAGCCATGGCCGCTGAGCCTGCGCGTCCGGAGCCTGTGCTCCGCAACGGGAGAGGCCACAACAGTGAGAGGCCTGCGTACGGCAAA